>JAGKTI010040861.1:0-10337 GCA_018397915.1 Birgus latro
TTGATAGACTGGTGAGGTAGGCAGGTTAGGTAGGTGGTTGAGGCGGGTGTGAGGCAGTGAGGTTAGGCAGGTATTATAGTTTGTTGAGGGAGGCAGGGTAGGCAGGTGGATGAGGAAGGTGTGGCAGGTATTCAGGCAGGTGGGACAGGTATCCAGGCAGGTGAGACGGGGAGTAAATCACAGCATTAGGTGTAGTGCAGTGATTGGACCTTGGACTAGTGATCTTAAGAGGGTGGGGTTCAAATCTGCAATGGAACTGTGAGATGAGTTGTAGATTTTGTTATTCTACACACACACACACACACACACACACACACACACACACACACACACACACACACACACACACACACACACACACACACACACACAATCTCTTAACACATTCACGAACATAGACTGACAGGTACAATCTCCTTCACACACTAGAGACACATAGAAGTACACATAACTCACTAAAACATACACACGCCAGATACACACGGACACCAAAAAATAATGTAAACAGGGAAAATAAAAATCAGATGTTTAGTGAAGCGAGAAAAAAATAAAAAGATGGAAAAACTCAATAAGGAGTCAATTACAGCCCTAAGAGACTTCCCTGGTGACAGTAAGCAAAAATAGACGAATGACAAGCAGCAGAAAAAGAGAGAGAAGGAATGATAATTTAGGAGTTCGAAATAGCCTGTATTTTGCTTGGTCTGAAAAATCACTGAAACTGAAAAAGTCTCTCTCTCTCTCTCTCTCTCTCTCTCTCTCTCTCTCGTAGGAAAAGAGAATTGCAATTTGGTTGGGATTTATGAAAGAGACAGAAATAGACATGAATAGAGTATAACGCAAATAATACCTGTAGATTCATCGTTTGTATTTCGTATATTGTAAAACATAATGTAAAAATGGTAGGGAAACATGGAAGGTTGGTTGGATAGATGGATAGATAGAGGGATGGATTAATATGCAGCCATGCCGGTAGATAGATAGATGGATAGCTAATGAGAGAGAGAGAGAGACCAACTCACTCACTCACTTAAAAAAAAAAAAAATGGTGGAGCCTCCCCTCCTTCACCCCAGCCCATCCTCCCCCCGACGGTGAGCGTGGTGACATGTCCAATTTATAGCTTCATGTGGAGTGACGCCGTGTTGACGCCATAACAGGCCCACACGGAGTTGGATCGATATGTGGGGTGGGTGGGAGAGGGGGTGTGAAAGAGAGGGACGGTGGGGGGGAGAAGAGAAAAGGGGGAAAAGGGAGGGGTGTGTGGGGATGGGGGAAGGGGGAGAAAAGTGTGGGAAAAAGAGAAAGGGGAAAGGGAGAAGGGGGAGAGGAGTTATGTGAGGAAGGGGAAGAGAGTGGGTGACGGGGAGAAGGGGGGAAAGGAATGGAGGCAAGTTGGAGAGTGGAGTGGGAGGGAGGAGTGGGGAAGGGAGAGGGGGACGTTAGAGATGCGGGAGACGAGGAGAGGAGGGTGGGGGGATGGGGGAGAGGAGGGTTGTGAGAGAAAGGGTCGAGGTGGTGTGGGGGAAAGGGGGGAGGGATGTAGGAGAGAGGTGAGAGAGGGTGAGTGAGAATGGTATGATAATGTGGAAATTGAGCGTGGGAGGATGGGATTGGGTGCGGGGGGGGGGGGGGATGGAGGGGGGGAATGGGTGTGGGGCTGGGAGGAGGGGGATGGAGGGAGTGGAAAATGATGGAGGGGAGAGGGAAGGCAGGGGAGGATGGGGTAAAATTAGGAAATAGATATGACTGGGAGAATGAAGAAGGGTGTGTGTGTGTGTGAAGGGATGGTATATGTATGAGGGAGGGTTAATTATTAGCTCATTCAACTGGGATATCTCTTGATCTGAATAAAGTTGTCAGGAGATAGGAAGGATAAAATGAAAACCCGAGCTCGTACCTCCTCCAAGGGACCACCATCCCTCCTCTTGACGTTAAACCTCGCCTTTTTTCACCCCAAATTTAGTCACTTGTTCCTTTGATGATCCTCGCTCATTATTTTTCAAATAAGTGGACGAAGCAAGCGCGCGAGGACACTTAAGCACCAAGTTTTCTTCCCCTACTCACTCACTCACCCACTCACCCACCACACCCACAACGCCCACCGACCCACCTTACCCTTTGTAGCTAAAAGTGATGTGGTTGCAGGAGGAAGTTAAACCTAGACTACGGTAATTGGCCACCATCTTAACCTGTTTAGTTCTGATGGGTTCTAATTTTGGCCATCCGGGGTAACGCTTTAGCAACTGTAAATGGTATCAGTAACTTCGCCATAAATAGTTCCCCCTGTTAGGCCCTTTTGGAGCCGAGAGAGAGAGAGACAGAGAGAGTTCGTCAAATATCAAAGTTACTTGGTCATTTCACCTAATATTTGACTCCTCTCCTCAGTCTTGCCCGTTCCACCAACAAAGAGGTGATTGGGTCAAGGTTGTCCAGTAAGCAGGTGATGAGGTCAAGGTTGTCAAGTAAGTAGGTGATGAGGTCAAGGTTGTCAAGTAACTAGGTGATGAGGTCAAGGTTGTCAAGTGTTCCAAATGCCAAGCCTGTGCTACTCAGTGATGCTGTACCAGGTTCACATGCTGGCAACTCTGCATGTGTGTTATTGCAATGGTGTCAGTGGGTACTAACATTAGCCATCACCACTATCAAAATAAGCCTGAAAAAAAATGACATATTGGATTTCACAGCTGATAGTTCTCCAATATAAAAACCTATAACGCTTTAAAAACTTGTCTAGCCTGTTTTTTTTTTTTTTTATCTGGCAGATGATCAATTGGCCAATTATTCAGATGAAGGAGAAAATGCAGTTGACTGAAGGACATATTTAGATTAACTAATGAACCTAACATTTGATGTGAAATAATAATCTGTTAAATTCAGTAATACAAAGCTTCCTAATTCCAAAAGTGATTTATAGATAGTATAATTTGTTTATCATGACCACCAAGCACTACGACAAACTACCTCTCACTCCGTCAGCCTCACCCCGTCTATCCTGTGCTGTGTTATGCTGTGCTGCCCCATATCTGTCTTGCTGCGTGCTGTCCTTTTGCAGCCAATTTTGCGTAGCTCTGTGTGCAGAATAAGATAATACTAAGTGTCTGCCTCCTATCCACACCTCTTCGTGACCAGCACCATATTCTAGTGTTAATCTCATGTTGCAGCTCAGAATTCAGGATGCGGAGAGGGAAATTTTACGCCTGTACTCCCTATATTCTGAGAGCCCATAATTCTCTCCCTCTCTCAGAATAAGTAGCAAAAGGGAAAATACCTAGTCCAAGTTAATTAAAATGAGGTTTTTAAAGTAACATTGGGATGCGGAGTCGCTGAGGTCACCTGAGTCAGAGGTCATTGGGGTCACAGCGGGTCACATGGGAGGTCACTGGGGTCACAAGGGGTCACCTGGGACGATGCAACATTCAGATTTTTCCTCTGATGCATTTCACGGGGCACTTGTTGGTATGTGTGTGTAATGTGTGTGTGCGTGTGTGTTGGTGGGTGGGCGAGTGATTTAGTGTTTGTTTTTGTATGTTTGTTTGTATTGTGCGGCGATGAATGGGTTGGTGGTTTTGTTTACTTGTATGTATATATGTCATCGCGAATGTGTTTGTTTATTTGCTTGTGTTTTTGCAGTGATAAAAGGGATGGCTGGTTTTGTGTGTGTGTGTGTGTGTGTGTGTGTGTGTGTGTGTGTGTGTGTAAAATGGATGGCGCTGTACCGTAATGGCCGTGTAGTTGTTGGCATCATTAATTTATATATGAGAACAGTTGGCGGTAATGGGGATATATATGACTGGTAATTAGGCTGTTTGTGATACTAATGACCGTAACAATATGGCAGTAAAAGTGCTGTTGGTGACTGTTGGCTAGAGTGAGATATTTTAGTTGCCCGAAATGTCAAAGTAATGGTGAGCGTGGTCATGAACATCTGACTTTCTGCACCATAGGAAGGGTTGTGGGTAATGGTAATAATGGTATTGATGATGATGATGATAATAATGATAATAATAACAGTAATGATAATGATGATGATAATTATTCGGTAGTTGTAGTAGTATTAGTTGTAGCAGTAGTAGTTGTTGTTGTAGTGCTACTACTGCTACTACTATTGCTACTAAATAATAAATCCCTGAGTGGCATTTTGTGAGCGGTTGGATTGCCTTAACCCACTAGACCACTAGACGTCCAGGGACCACCAATAATAGTTCTTATTGTTTAAACTACATGTCATGATGCAGTGAAAATGAATAAATGCATATAACAGACTAAGAATGGGCAGGTATTGGGACAAGTATTGGGGCAGGTGTTGGGGCATTGGGGCAAGTATTGGGGGAGGTGTTGGGGCACGTATTGGGGCAGGTGTTGGGGCAAGTGATGGGGCATGCAAGTGTTGGGTAAGGTGTTGGGGAAAGTGTCAGGCAGGAAGGTGTTGGAACAGGTGTTTGGGCAGGTGTCGGGCAGGCAGGTGTTTCGGCAGGTGTCTGGGCAAGCAGGCCAAGAGGGGATTTATCTGCCAACGCTGGCATATTGGCCTGCTGGAACGTGTGAGAGAAGGAAGAAAAAAGTGGAGGAGAGAGGGAGCTGGAGGAAAAAGAGGATAATGCAGAGGAAAGGGAGGGAAGGGAAATGGAGGAGGGAGAGAGAAAGAAGGCATAGGTGGGGGGGGGGGCAAGCAACGGGAAGTAGATTGTGGCGAAAAGGGGGAGAAGGAAAGTCGCGGATCGGGAGAGAAAGAGGAGTTAGGTGGGAACGTGAAAGGAGGGTGTGGAGGAGGGAGAGAAGGAAAGAAGGTGAGATGGAAAGTGGAGAAAAGGGAGAGAAAGAAAGGAAGTGGGAGGGAACTTGGAGGAAAGAGAGAAAGAAGAAAGGGAGATGGGATGGAAGGAGGAAGAAGAGGGAAGGAGCTTGGAAAGAGAACAGATGGTGGGTCGTGTAAGTTAGAGATAGGGCAGCATGATGACGCTGGACAAGGTGACATGGGGGTGATTTGTGGCCACCCTTGCCTGGATTAATGTATTTGGTCAGCTCTGGAACTGTCTTCCGCTGTCTGTATTTCCTACTTCCTATGATTTCCAGTCTTTCAAACGCAGTGTATCCAGGCATCTCGAAATGAACGGATCTTGAATTTGGCTCTTTTGTATTGTTTTTGATTTCTCTTGGAAGGAACAGTATGCGGGCCCGTGGCCTTTGGTGCCTTCTTCCTTGCATAAAAAAAAAAAGATAGATAGACAGATGGATAGATAGGTAGGTAGATAATATTAGATTCCTTCGTGACCACTGCAGCCCAAGGACATCTTTTTTTTGCTTTTGTTCGTCTGTTCTTATACCTCTAGACGATTTCATTCTGGTTAAAAAAGGACGAACTCTATTGGACCTCTCCCTTCCTCCCTTTCCTACATCCCTGACTCCCTGTATATAATTCCCTTATTATATGGTCTGACGTTTGCTATATATTCTCCCACACGTAGTGTTTGACATTTATTAAAGATGTGTCTGTCTATCTCTCTATAAGACTGTCTGCATATCTATCTACCTGTCTATCTATAGCCAGACGCCCAAATCCCGTAAGGGATGGCCACAAACAAATCGCTTCCATGTCGCCCTGTCCCCTGAGACTACACTGCCCTCCCACCAACTCATATTCCTCTCTCTCTCATACACCTCTAGTCTCCCCTTCCCTCTTCTTGATAGCTCCAGACGATTGATTTAAGCGTTTGGGAGATTATTAAATATGGAGGGATAGATATACCCTTTAGTGGATATATTTTAAGAGAGATTATTTCTAAGTTTAACAAAATTGTCTGGTAGTAGCGCAATTAAAATGAGAGAGGGAGAGAGAAAGAAAGAGGCTCATGAATTGGGAAAATACAAATTGCATTGGCCAAAGCAGGATGAGAGAGAGAGCGAGTCATGAGTAAGCAAATGCAGACTACATTGGAAGAAGAAGGATTGTAAAGAAAGGAAGGAAGGGAGGAAAAGATTGTTAAACTGAAATTGACAAATTAAGAAGAGAAAGAATGGAAAATAAGGAATAAGGAAGTAAACAGAGTGAGCGAATGAAGGAAAGAAAATTATGGCGAGAGAGAGAGAGAGAGAGAGAGAGAGAGAGAGAGAGAGAAAGGGGGGGGAGAGGAAGCAGGTGGCGGTCTCGGGAAATAGGGGATCAGATGCTTCTATTTTCTTCCTCCCCTTCTTTCCAATCTTCCTTCTTTGTCTGTCTGTCTGTCTGTCTGTCTGTCAGTTCCCCTGCCAGTGACCCTCAGAATTTCAAAGCAGTGTGTCCAGGCATCTTGAATGGATCTTGATGTCTGGCTCCCTTTTGTGCTGGTTTCTTTAGACATTATTCTTTTCAGTCATTGTATATAGTAGTTCTTCCCGACTGAATAAAAAGAGATAACTGTTTTCACTGATATACCCAAAGAAACAATAAGCAAAAAAAAAAAAAAATCATGTAGTAGTAGTAAAAGTAGCAGTAGTTGTAACCCCAGGCTCATATGCATGTGAACCCCATTAGAGTTCAGGCTGAAGTTACCCTTTTCCTTCAGTCCACCATCCTCCTTTCAGGGGATGGGAAGGGGAATGAGGTTCTTTTGTATGACCCAGCTTCTCCAGCGCCTGCGTTATGTCGTCCCACCACTTGAAGGCGCCCCTCTTTAGAAATGTTCATTAAAAAAAAAACGAAGCATACTCAAGTTCATTTCTCTTCACCATTGCTGTCCTAGATATGGGGAAAGATTTTGTATTTTTATTTTCTTTAATTCAGATGACATTTTACTGTTTTATTCTCTTTCTCCGAACGAATTTATTCAGCATGAGTAGGTTTTTCGATTAGGAGGGTAGAAATGTATGGCAAATAAATTAAATGTGTGAAGGGATAAAAATGTATGAATGAATGTATTAAAATGTATGAAAGAATGTATAAAATGTATGGACGAGTTGCCGCTTCACTCGTCCCGGGGCAAGATAGAGTGACGGGAGGGGGAAGGGGGGAGAGGGAGGGGGGTAGGGGTGGTTGGGGATGGAGGGGGTGGATTAAATGTGACACTGGTCTGAGGAAATCCCACCTGCTTCCCCCTCCCCTCCCCTCCCCTTCCCCTTCCCCTTCCTCGATTCCTTTTCCCTTCCCCTCATCATTCCTCTCCGTCCGCCATGTGTGGTATGATATGTATGTTTAAGTTAATTTCAGTATTCATTATATAAACGGTCGTTTAGATGGCAGTTTTGTTAGGTCATTCAGAAGCTAATTATGGAAGATGGTAACTATGCTGAAGGTAGTTATGAGACTACGCATTTGAGATGTTAATTACAGTACAAGGTTGATGGTTTTGATGTTAAGATGATGATGATGATGATGATAACGATGCTTGAGGTAATAAAGAGACTACTCAGTTTAGATGTTAATTACAGAACTTTGATGATAGTTTTGATGATAGAGTCGAGGTGATGATGGTGATGATGATGATGATGGTAATGGTTTTAGTCATTTAGATGTTAGTTAGTGTTTGGAGTAAATTAGGGTCAGGATGATGATGATGATGCAAGGGGAAAAATAGATGGTTTTTAAGAAGGTAATTTGTGGAGGAGGGCTGGAAAAGAGATAATAATTGTTTTGGTCTCTTGTACATTAATTAGGACGCTCGTGTGATGGATGGGTGGTCTCTCTCTCTCTCTCTCTCTCTCTCTCTCTCTCTCTCTCTCTCTCTCTCTCTCTCAGGCTACGGGTATTAGGCTGTCTCTAATTAAAAAGGAACAATTGACTCTATTTTCAGTCAACCAGGAACTGTCTCTGCGTCATTCTTTCCGCCTCTCCCCTCTCCCTTCTACCCCCTCCCTTCACCCCTCTCCCCTCACTGTGCTCTCCATTAAGGGTTAGGCGTTATTAGTACTGGGGGAGCCGGGGATGCAGTGGTTAGCATGTACAACTCGCTACTGGAAGAACTCGAGGTCAGTTAACTTGCTGGTCAGACTGGTGGACTGTTTATCCCTAGTTCCGATTTACCCCAGCAGTATAATTAGGGACCTGGATGTAACGCCGACTATTGTGGCTCGTGCTCCAGGTCGAGAGAGGGATCGTTACTTAGTAGGGACAAATATAGAGCTTAACGGGGACAGTTGCAGAGCAGGGTTGAGAGATAAGGTGAGCAAGTATGTGGAGGTGGATGGCTTGGCGTGTGTGGACGGATCGTTACTGAACAGGGACAGAAATGCCCTGAGGTAGCTAGGTTAAGTATGTTTTGGTCTAGTCAGAAAAAGTTTAATTTAGATTGCAGGAGATTAGATTACGTATGATTTGGTTTGTTTTGGTGTAGCGGGGTGGGGGAGCAGGCCATAATTGTGCAGACTGTGACATTGCCCTGTTTTGTCCCTAATTGACGGCCATGATGAGCCCTATTAAGCGGTAATGAGCGGTAAATGGTTCTGTATACTTTATGCGTGATGCAGGTGTATCATTTGATTAATAACTGATAAGTAGGAAATGCAGTTTTAATACTAATATTGATAGAATAATAATTGCCTTCAGCATAACCCTGTTTTCCACTGATAAATGGTGCTGGTAGGATAAAAAAAAAAAAAAAAAAAAGGTAGCATTAAAAAATAAGTGCCATGAGAGTGCCATGTAAAGTGTACAGTAAATACATTGACACACACACACACACACACACATCACTACCCTAATTATATCTCTCCTTTGATTTAACACTACCATCTATCCTTTGACAAGTAGAATGTCTTACTCTACATCTCTCAAGAATCTCCAGATATCTTAAACCATCTTATGCATCTCTGTTAATTAAATAAGGTTGATTTATTTTTACTATCTGAAGACGACTGGATATACCTGAGGAGAAGCCCTGTTGTGAAGATGTTAAGTAACTAAATAAATGGCAAAACAGGTAAATGAAGAGCATATATTAAAACTGTAGCTGTAAATGTGTCAATAAAGGCCAGATAAAAATAAATGTAAATCAGTGGTAATGAATAACAACCCAGCCTGACCAATTAGCTGGTAATGATGGAGATTACGGTACTCTCTCTCGTTTAATGGCGCTGTTAGGATCCGGTGGCTTGTTAATGGCGGACTGGGGAGAGAGAGAGAGAGAGAAAGAGAGAGAGAGAGAGAGAGAGAGAGAGAGAGAGAGAGAGAGAGAGAGAGAGAGAGAGCAAAAACTAAGGACTGTGACTGTCCAAAATAACTGAGCAAACAGAAGTGGGAATGCAAGAAGGGGCGAGGATACATACAGGGGTGAGGATACAGGTAGGGGTGAAGATACAGGCTGGGGTGAAGATACAGGCAGGGGTGAGGACACAGACAGGGTAAGGATACAAGCAGAAACAAGTACACAGCAAGCAATTAGAGGACTGGCCAGGGTTTGGGTTTTGAATACACAAGCGTGGTTGGTAGGATGGTAGGTAGGTGGGTTGGTAGGATGGTTGAGTGGTTGGTAGGATGGTTGGATGGTAGGTAGGTGGATTGGTGGCATGGTTGGGTGGTGGGTAGGCAGGTAGGTAGATATGTAGGTAGACAGATGGAGTTGTTTGGTATGCCAGTGTATTAATGGATAGGTAGGTATTTGGTAGGTTAATCAGAATTTCGTTAAGCATAGAAGCTGGTTGATTGGTAAATTGGTGTATATGACTGGTAGATAAGTAGGTATGTCAGAAAGCAGATACGGGTTGGTAAGCAGGTAAAAGTGAGGGTAGGTAGGTGTGAATTAAAGTAGGCAGGTAGGTAGGAAGGTAAATAAGGTTAGCGAATAGATAAGGTAGGTAGGAAGGTAAGTAAGGTAAGATGGTAAGTGAGGTAGGTAGAAAGATTGGTAAGGTAAGTAGGCAACCAGGAGGTAGGAAGGTAAGGTGGTAAGTAGGAAGGCTGGCAGGTAGGTAGCTTTACGGGTAGGTAGGAAGGTAAGTGAGGTAAGCTGGTAGGCGGGTAGGTAGGAAGGTAAGCTGGTAGGCGGGTAGGTAGGAAGGTAAGCTGGTAGGCGGATAGGTAGGAAGGTAAGCTGTTAGGTGGGTAGGTAGGAAGGTACGTGGAAGGTAAGGTAAGCTTGTAGGTAGGTTGGTAATCGAGACAGGCAGGTAAACCCCAGGTAGGCATTCCGACAGTCAGTTTCAGAATCTAATTTTGGGCACCTCAATCTCACTCGCTTCATTACTCAATAACGCACTCTGCCTCGCCTACGCACTCACCCACTCACTCCAATACACCCACTTGCTCCAATACACCCACTCACTCCAAATACACCCACTCACTTAAATACACCCACTCACTCCAGTACACCCACTCACTCCAGTACACCCACTCGCTTCAACAGTCACTCAGTTCAGTATATTCACTCAC
>JAGKTI010040862.1:0-10337 GCA_018397915.1 Birgus latro
CTCTCTCTCTCTCTCTCTCTCTCTCTCTCTCTCTCTCTCTCTCTCTCCATTTCTTCTCTTTTATTCTCTACCATTTTACACCATCTGCCTTCCTTTCTGCTTTCCTTCCTTCCTTCCTTCCTTCTTTCCATCCTTCACTGTCCATACTTACCTCCTGCACATCCTTGCTTATTTCTTTCCTCTTTCCTTCCTCATTCCTTCCGCACAGACTTCTTTCTTTTCTTACCACTTTCCTTTCTTCATCATTCCTTCCTCCTCTACCCTCTTGTTTTTTTTCCTCTTACCTTCTTCCTCTCTTACTTCTTATCTCCTTCCTTTCCTCCTACTCTATAACCTTTCCTGTCCTTCACTACTTCCCTCTCCTTCTTCCCTTTTTCTGTCCTTCCATCCATTCCTTCTTCCTCACCTACCTGTATTCCTTCCGCTTCCCTTCTTCCTTCCATCCATTCATCCTTTCCAAATCTCTCCTTCTTTCCTCCTTGTGTCTTTCCATCCATCCATTCTTCCTCTCCTCCACTACCTCCCTCTGGTTCCCTCCTTCCTCCCATCCCCCCTTCCTTTCCAAATTTCTCCTTCTTTTCTCCCCCCCCCCCCATGTTCCTCCCTTTCACTTACCTCCCTCTTCCTCCCTCGCTGCCTCTCCCCTCCAGGTCACCTCCATGCCCTTCCGGCTACGCCTCCGGGTTCACTCTGCAGCCCTTATACTCGGAAATCATATCATTTATTCGTATTTTTTCACGTCGGTATTCACTCTGGCTTGGTTGTGAATTGTTTGGCGGCTGTATTGATAAAGACAAAGTACACTGTGGTCCATAAACAGCGCTACACTAGAACCCCGCCTGTGTGTATCTTGAGTCTCAGTCTGCTGGTGTGGGTGTAGGTGTGGCAGTGGGAGTAGGAAATTAACCAGTGATGATGGATTGATATTCATGACGCTGACTGAGACGTTTTCAGCAGGACATGAAAAACTGCCCAAGCGAATTAAAAAAGAGGCGTTATACATGGACCACCCTGAATAAACAAGCAAGTCTTCTACACAGCTTGAGTTCAGGATGTGTGTATGTATATTCTTTTCACTCTAATTTGACCTAAAATTGCCATTCCTCCGTCTTGAGCCGCAACAATAGTTTAACGTTAGATCATGGTGCTATATTGTCTTTGTACTAACTTGCTTAAATTTGACAGCTATCCATTTTCAGTGTCGGCATTGTCATTTTCTGTCACTGAGCTACGTGAAATAAGTTGTAAAAGGACGAAAATCTGGACTAAGCTAAGGTGAAAAAAGTATAGATTAGTCTTTTTGTGGAGAATGGTGAACAGGAAGACATCGTATGGACTGTATTATCAGAATTAGAAGACTGTCTGGAACCTTTTCTGTAGTCACTATTTATTTTTTACAACTTTTTATCTTGTATATTATTTGTCCCTTTGATACGGACGCTGATATTCCTTATAATTTTTCCCTCGTGCGGTTCATTATTTGTCCTTAGATACGGACGCGGATTATGAAAGTGACACACAAGAGGATATTCTTGTGGTATCACTTAAGTGGTAGGTGGAGGTGCTGGTAGGTAGGTGGAGGTGCTGGTAGGTAGGTGGAGGTATTAGTCGGTAGGTGGGGGTGCTAGTCGGTAGGTGGGGGTGCTAGTGGGTAGGTGGGGGTGCTAGTGGGTAGATGGAGGTGCTAGTGGGTAGGTGGAGGTGCTAGTTTTTTTTTTTTTTTTTTTTTTTATGTGTCCGACTCTGGGCATAGGCTTCACAGCCTGCTATCAAGGCCCAGTCGTCCTCCTACAATCTACATGTCACCACTTCGGCGCTTAACACCCACCGTCCATATTGAATACATGCTAGGGCTGTCTCATACAGGACTGGTGTATTGGTATTAGCGGGGTCATTTTTACGACATGTCGGCGGGTCTTCTGGTAGATCAGTAAAGCCTAGCTAGTGGGTAGGTATAGGCGCTGGGGAATATCCTGACTAGATGAGAATACATTAAGGGACCGTACCTTTTAACATCGTCAAATATTTTTGATACATTAAATAATTTTGCTAGATCGACTTAGACTACAAAAATAACTTCCAAGAAAATATCAAGGTGCCATGATATAAAACAGACTGGTAAGGACGAGGTGTTTGGGAGCTTTAACTGATGAGAATATGGGTCAAAACCTCTAGTGTTTTTGAAGCTGATATTTCCTTAGCTGGGAAAAAGGTCATCATCATCATTATCATCATCATCGTCTGTCGTGAAAACAGAATGGAAGGACACGAAGCAAGGGAACGGAAGAATGATGGATGTTGAAATAGTGGGTGGAGGATATTGGGTGGAGGAATAGTAGAGAGGAGGGAAAGTGAAGTGAAGGAAAAGTGGATTGGAAGAAGAGGTGAGTGGAGGAAGACAGGATTGGAGTCAGTAACCCATTCAGCACAACGACGCCTTCTCACAGTCTCCAGTCGATTTTAATGATCTTAGCAAAAGCTCAGTCAGGCGCTGGCTAAAATAAAACCCAGTAGCTAAAACGCCCTCTGAGGCTTAAATAGTTAATTCAAAATACCTCCTTAACTCTCAGCCTCGGGAGTCCTCTCGGTGGCAAGTAAGGCTGTCTGACGTTATAGTGAGTTACAGAATTCGTTCCCAGAAGATTAAGAATTGAACCTGGAAAGCAGTTTAAAGTCACTCACGGAACACCTGGAGAGTAGGTTAAGGTTGTCGTTCCTCTCCTCTCTTCCTCTCACTTCCTCCTCCTCCTCTCTTCCCGTAAATGTAAACCTTCCTCTCCTCTCTTCCTTTCTCCTGCTTCTCCTCCTCCATCTCATCTCTATAAAGTAATCGTTCCTATCGTCTCTTCCTTTCTCCTCCTCTTCCTCTTTCTCTTCTTCCTCCTTCTTCTCTCTTCTCGTCCTCCTTTCTTCTCAAGGATATACGAGTATGATGGGCATTTAAAGAGTAGGTAGAGGGTATTTGAGGGGTACCTGGTGGACATTAAAGGATGAGCCTGATGGGTGTTTAAAGGGCACCTGGAGGGCATTTATAGGGTACCTGGATGACATACAAAGGACACCTACAGGGCATTTAACGAACACCAGCAGAGTAGTTATTTAAAATGCAGCGGGAGGAATTTTAAAGGGCACGTGAAGGCCACTTAACGAAGCACTGGTGGAGCAGTTAAATGAACACATGAAAGACATTTAAAGGGACACTAAAAATTAAAGAACACTTGGAGGATATTTAAAGGGACACCTGAAATGCATTTAAATGACACCTGCAAGATATTTCAAGAGCATCTGAAGGGTGTTAAAGTCCTGCCAGTGCCCTTAACCCTATCACTGCGAAAGGTCTTTCCTAAACTCAGTAAAATCATCTGGTATTAATAACAATAAGGGCTGAGTTTACTATTACACTGAAGGTATTTGTAGAGACTGTTTATAATCCCTTTACTACGATTCCTCTCTTAATCTGAATAAAATTATCTGGCTGCAGTAAAAATAAACATAAAATAAAGCATCATACTAAGGAGGTTAAATGAATCCTCGTCCCCTTAACCCTTCACAACAATAACAAACACGATTTTGTTCTCATCTGGTGACTCAGATCCACGTGTGCTCTGAGGCTGAAGCTCATAATCCAAGCTGTGGCGTACATGTAATATGGACGTTGGTACTAAGACCTTTTCGATACCAGCATTATGATAACCCGCAATTAGTGCAGACCGATCTTACAAACATAAACATAGCCATCTCTCAAATACACTGATCTCACTACAGTCTCTCAAATACACTGATCTCACTACAGCCTCTCAAATACACCGATCTCACTACAGTCTCTCAAATACACTGATATCACGACAAACATCCCTTCGTAACTTGTACCTGGCCAGTTTAGGGATGGGTGAATGCTGTCATTTTCCCTTTAAGGAAAAAGTCTGGTCCTGCACTTGGACTTTCAATAAGCTGAAATAGTTACGGACTGACCACCAGACGAATATAATCAAATAGGGAAGGAGAGACCTCTTCGACACAAGTTGCTAAAAACATCCCGATTCCCTTATGTGCCCTGCGGATGCTCTTTAAACTCCTCACAGGTGTCCTTTCAATGTCTTACCAGGTTCCCTTTAAATGCCTTCCAGGCGCCAATTAAATGCCTTCAGGGGACCTTTAACTGCCCTCAGGTGCCCTCAGATTGCCTTCCAGATGCCCTCTAAATGCATTAAGGTGCCCTTTAATGTCTTTCCGGTGCCCTTTAATACTCCTTCAGGTGGTCTTTAAATTTCTCCTTGGCCCCCTGGATATAGCTTTCTGGGTGCCTTGTAAACGTTTTATATGCCCTCCAGGTGTCTTTAAAATGCCCTTCAAGTGCCTTGAAAATTCTCTTCGTGTGCCCTTTAAATGCCCTCCAGCCCATCCCTCACCCCCTCAGCGAGGAAGGAAGCAGCAAACACCAAATTACCTGCGGTCGTCTCACTCCTACCTTCCCTCCTTCCTTCCCTCCCTCTCTTCCTTCTTCATTCATGCTTTCCTTTTGCCTATGTTCCTTCCCTCCTTTTGTACTTTGCCTCTTCTCTCCCTCCCTTCTTCGTGCCTTGACATCCTCTTTCCTTCCTTCCATCCTCCAGTACTTCTGTTTTGCCATCTATCCATCATTTATGTCTCTGTTCACTCCTTCATGCCTTCCCTCCTCCCATTCTTCTTTCTATCCTTCTTTCCTGTCATCTATGGTAAGTTTATTATTCTTATCTCTCTCCTCCCTTCCTCCTTCCTTCATGCCATTCCTTCTTTCCACATTCCCTCTTCTTTATCATTTAGCCATCATTAATATCTCTTGTGGCTCTCACTCTTCATTCCTACCGCCTTTTTCCTTCCCTGTTTCCAACACTTTCGTCGCTCTTGTTTTGTTCCCTCCATTCTAACCTCCCACCATCCTTTGGTGCCTTCCTTCCCTCCTCTCTTCTTCCTTCTTCCTTCCAATATTTGGCCATTCATCCTTCAGTAATATTTCTTGTCTGTTATTCTTTTACATTCCGTCCTTCCTTTCATCTCATTTACCATCCATCTTTGTTTTGTTTTTTTATCACTAACATCCACTTACCCTTTTCCTCCAGCATTTTCCCCTCCCCACCACCTTCTTTTCCTCTCCTTTCCTCCATCTTCCATCTCTTTCCGCGTTTTTTTTACGTCCAGGCGTCCCTTTGCTCATTTCCTTTTCCTGTTCGTAGCTGCTCATGCATATCAGCCTTTATTTCTATTTTTCTCGACATATTTCAGTGTATTTCTGTCACATAACACAGTGTTTTTCTCTGTATTCATTGGTCTGCCTCTGTCTGTATTTCTGTCTATCGGTCTGTTTATCTACCTGTGTTTATCATCTTATCTTGATAGAAGGATAGATGTCTGTCTGTCTCTATCTGTTAAAATATCTGTGGCCGTTATCCATCTTTGTATGTGTGTGTGTGTGTGTGTGTGCGCGCGCGCGTGTGTGTGTGTGCGTGCGTATTGCTTTTGTTTCGACGGCTCAGACAGGCAAATCTGACAACTGTAACGGGACGAGAAAATAGAGGGGAGAGGCAAGGAGAGAGGGAGCGGAGGGAGGAGGAAGAGAAGGAGGGAAGATGGGAAGGAAGAGAAGGTAAGGGAGAGAGGGAGAAAGACAGAGAGAAGGGAGGGGAGGAGGAAAAACGAAGGAGAGGGAGAGGGAAAAGGAACTGAGATATAGGAATGAAAAGGATGAGAAATATGAGAAGGAAAGGAGAAGAAAGAATAACAATAAGCGAGGAAAAAAGGCAGGGAGAGAAAAATAGGGAGGGATATGGAGGCAGGGAGTAAAGACGGAAACAAGGTGAAGGAGAGAAGGGGGGAGGAAAGGAAGAAAAGTGGTAGAGAGAGAAAAATTCTGAGGGAAGGGATAGCAAGGAAAAAGGAATGAAGGGAGGGAAAAAAGGGGGGAAAGATAGAGGGGCGGGAGAATGAAAAGAAGGGGAAAGGGAGGAATAATAATGGTAGACATGAGAAGGTAAACAGATGGAGGGAGGGGAGAAGAAAAGAAGGAGGGGTAGAAATTCAAGACCATGAGAGGAGGGGAAGGGAAAGCCAAGTTCAAGGAGGTGAAAGAAAGCTTGGAGAGGAGAAACGGAAAGAGTGAGAGGAAGAGGGAGAGAGAAAGGAGGGAGGAAAAGAAGACAAGAGAAAGGGAGGCAGGAGAGAGGGCTGCGAGTGGGAGGGGTTGAATAACAGAGGTAGTACAAAGGAGAGCCATTGTAACTTATTGATCCCTGTGACTCTTTTTGTTGCTGAGGTTATTGCGATTCGACACACAACAGGAGCGGTAACAGTCAAACCCATATTACCCGTTTTGAAATGTAAGGGCCCGAGGCTAGGCTACGGCGCTGCAGAATATTTAGTACATTCAATACGATGTCATCCTATTTTAATTTTATTCTTACTACCACCACATCCTCTCCCAAATGCTTATCACAGGAAGGTCTCTCGTAGTGAATGTATCAGTGGAGACAATTTTTAACAGTTCCCTATGAGATGTCTTTCCTGTACAGCATAAGATCATCTAAGGCA
The DNA here is from genome assembly GCA_018397915.1 of Birgus latro. Taxonomy (NCBI): domain Eukaryota; kingdom Metazoa; phylum Arthropoda; class Malacostraca; order Decapoda; family Coenobitidae; genus Birgus; species Birgus latro. Next base: position 6,565 of record JAGKTI010040862.1, read on the forward strand.
GAGAAAGTCAAATGAGGAGTGTTATCGTGTGGAAGACTTTAAAGGCAGATGATCCGCCTACTCCCCTTGGTGGCATTACGTGATGGATATGCACTGTGTATTGTGAAAGGCAAGGAAAGGATAGTACAGCAGGAACAGCAAGACACCCCCCCCTCTTCCCCCTAGCTACCCACCATTACCTTTAGTCAACCCCCTCATGAGAGAGAGAGAGAATGTATGGCTGATATCTGTAAGGAAGAGAGGGGAAAGCGTGAGGTAAGAGAGAGAGAGACGGGAGTGGAAGAGACGGGGCATAGAAGAAGGGGAGGAAGGGAAGGTAGAGAGGGAGGTGGGGTAGAGAGGGAGGGTAGGCAGGTAAGGTAAGGGTGATAACGGCATAAAGTGACCGTACTACTTACCTAAGGGGTCATTGGCTCTACCCTCACCCTTACCCCCTCCCTGCCTCCCCTTCCCCTCACCTGAAAGCCCTCTCACTTCTCCACTCCTTAACAACAGGGACAAGACAGCTATCTATCTATCTGTTTATCTATCCATTGTTAAACTCCCTCTATAGTGTTCACAGTAAGCACTCCTCCAGGCCTCCCTGTCGCAACTAATAGCCACTAAAGCCGTTTTTCCTTATTCACTCCTGTCTATAATGTTCGCTTGTACTTGCTTCAGCTGGATGGCGAATGGAAACACGATAAGGCAGCCTCATTCACTCACATTCACTCTCGGTTGTCTCATATAACAGTCAACACCAAACCTAACTCAGATCTCCACAGTTAGGTCCTGCTGATTACCCTGTGATTTACCCTGATCGCTTCACCACTCACACATTATTGATCACTGACAGCAAACCATCCAGAAAATACCACTTCATTCTAATGACTCACTTTCATACACTGCTCTTACTCTCCTGATGTCCCGCGGTTTCTGTGTTTTAAAATCTCCAGTGTTACATCACCCTTCTGTTTCCTCTCCGGCATTCCCCTTCCTTTTACTCCCACCACTTTCTGCCCTGATCCTTATAGCCTCTCTTTCCATCTTTTGTCACCTATTTTCTTCATATGGCCGTAACAGTTTAATTTTACTCTGCCTCTGCTCCCACATCTAGCTCTAAATTCTACATATTCTAAAACATCTGATTTCCAGCATTTCAGCTTTATTTTGTTCTATAGGATGAAGAGTCCATGGCTCACTTCCACATATCACAGTCGACACCACACTTCCATCAAGCCTATCTGTGCCCTCCTTATCTGACACTGAACTTTCGCTCTACACATACTCAGTGCCTCTAATAATTTGCCGCTTCTCTCACCTTATGGCTTGCCTCAGGTCTCATGTTTTATCAAATGCCGTCCACCCTTAGTTAGCTACAGCTCTTCCTTGTCTTCAGGTGTTCTCATTAATGCTTATGCACATCGCTGTTTAAATACTACATCTTTTCACTTTATATTTCTCACATTCACTCTCAGAGCTCCTCATAGTCTCCCAAACACAAACACCAATTGCTGAAGTCTGCTTTGTATGTCTGTGACCAGATTTGTTTCATGTACAGATAACAGTTGGTTTATTGCACCTTTCTACCGCCTCCCTTCTTGTATACCTTAAAGTTATTCCTCTTTCCAATACCTTGCATATATTTTCCTCACCACCCTAAACATGAGAAGACTGAACAACAATGATGATGTTATACGTCCAAGACGTAGCCATGCATCTACCAAAAATCACTCCTCTTCCTCTTTTGCCTACTCACGCACATTCCTTTGGTCATATGATACAGCTCATCATCTCTACTGAACAGCTTCGCTACCACCACACACATTTGCAGCCACAGAGCCCCTCTGTCAGCTCTGTCATAAGCCTTTCTTAGATTTATAAAAGCTACAGACAAATCACACTTTATTGATAACAAACACGTTATTCACAAGCATGCCCTGCCACAGCTAACACTATTTGTCCCTCCATTTTTTTTNACCCTGTCACATCTAACGACTTCTTAAGCGTAGATCCATTAATACCAAATTTCAGCACTGCCTCTTGCTTACCTACAATATTTCAAAGACTTTCAGTATATTCACGCCATCGTTTTTTTTTCTTTTTTTTTTCACCTCCCCAGAATCTGTAACTGTTTTTCCGGAATTTGGTCTGCTTACTCATTTTTTGCTCATATTCCTCGCACGTTATTCACTTCCTTCCGCAACGGTTTTTTTCCCCCCTAAAAATCCTTGGTATTTGCCTACCTCATCATATTTTTCCGCTTCTTTTAAGTTTTACTAAATCCCTCTTGATTTCTTGTCTTTTCCTTTTGTACTCTTCCCAATTTCGCGTACTCCCTCCCTATTATCTGCCCATACATTATTCATTTCTCCATCTGTGGGTCTCTAGCTTCCTCCCTCCGTCACTCTCCACCTACTCTCCTTCCCCCAGTCCCCCACTCTCTCTTCACACCACACACCTCCCACTCCGTCATGAAGCACAGATTTCCTTTCTCATATTTAAACCAGTGTAAAAGAACCATTCAACGTAACTGTACATTCAAATCGTCTTTCCTATATACACTGATATTTTGTCCAACTATGTTTGGACTTAACCCCTTAGTGACATCTTTTTTATAATTATTTTTTCCCCATCTCCAGACGATTTTTTTTTCAGCTTAGGGTAAATTTTTTTGAACTGGGGCGTTTAGATATAGCCTCCACTGACTCCTTTATTCCCAGGGGACGTCTTGCTACCGTCAGACGATTTTCCTCAGCTTAGGAGAAACACCTGGTACTGAGAGGGTTAGTAAAGTCATTTCCTCCCTCATTTTACCTCATTATTAACAATTCACCATTTCCTTCACCATTACCCCTCTCATGATCGCCCCAACTCTACTTTTTTTTAAGCTAAACTACATGGTTTTATTGAGTTAGGAGAAAGTAAAGGAGCCTGAGAGTGTTCATCCGGACTCCATTACCCCTGTCATGGTCTCCTCAACTCTGCTATTTTATTTTGCCTAACACTCCCCCGCTTTTACCTTTGCCTCACATAATATTACTCACATGAGGGCGGGTTATGAGGTCTGGGAGAGCTAATTCGTGTCTTTCATTACTACAAATTGCTGATACGACTCGTTTAGAAAGAGAAGAATGAAAGGGAATGGATCTGTTACTGTTTTTATTAGTTCCTTTTTTGCCCTTTATGGCATATTATCATTTTTCCTCCTGTTGTTGAGGGTTTTTAATTATTCATTTTTATCTAATTATTGCTTTAGGACAAATACACATCCCCAGTCCTTTACCAAATCACAACACACTTTATCAACCCCCTTCACCACAACGTCTAAGTTTCTATTTTGTTCCAGCTGCCGCAAGATGATTTTTCTTTGGCCAGGAAGGACCTCTGGCACTCAGGGGAATAATACTGGTCTCCCTTAACCCCCCCACCACCAAAAACCTTCCCTGGGATGAGTAAAATCGTCTGGTGGTAGGAAGAATAAATTGAAAAAAAAAAACATAGGAATTGTATCTTGTGGTGAATGGATTAGAGACAAGCATCATTATCCCTTTCAGTACGAGGGCGGTTTTTTATTTAATTTATTTACTTGTTCATTTTTTATTTATCTAATCTACTTGCTTCTTTTGTTTTTGTTTATTTTATTCACTTGTTTATTTTTCTGTTTTATTTACCTTCTGTTTAACTTGCTTTTATTTATTTTCTTCGTGTTTATTTTGAGTCACTCTTGCTACCTCCACACGATTTTATACAGCTCAGGCCAGACGTCTCGTACTGAAGAGGCCAAAAGTAGC
>JAGKTI010040863.1:0-10336 GCA_018397915.1 Birgus latro
GTGTATTCCCGAAGCTCCCACCAGCTTGGTGATCGTCTACAGCAGCATGGTCTTCTATACCGATTAGTATTTCCTTTTGTTTTCCTAGGCTTAAGTTTTTGGGTTATTTAGCTATTTGTCTTAGTGTTTGAGTGAGTGCGTTTCCCTTTCTTGATTTGAATTGGAGTTATGTAACGTAAATTTATTTTCTTGTATTCACTAAATTTACAGTTCGTTTTCTTGAGCTTTGTTAAATGTAACAGTCGTGTTTAATTTCCACACATATTTGGTACACTTTTGCTACTCCACATTAGCACAACTCTTTATATTAATCACGACTTGTACTTAAGCCAGCTTTGGGGTATTAATCCTCAAATCCGTTGTGCTAGCTAGGAGTTTGGGTCAGCCAAGATCCTGTCTATCATTATTATAATTTTTTTTTTAATGTTAACGGGTGAAACTAACTTTCTCAGAGGCCAACAGTACTGTAATACAGCCTACTTGAGCGTTAGTCTCTGCTGTGTACTGTTGAGAAATTCTATAAATTCTCGACTCTAGAGAATTGGCGAAGTAAGCCAGCATAAAAGTGAAATCGCTACTTGATTTCACGAGTCTATTCTCTCGTAATAAATGACTCCATAGTCATTCCTAGCACACATAGCTATACATTGTATACTCCAATTATACAGTATTACATTTTCCCCCTGACAATTAGTTCACCAAACACTACATTGTGTCTCCTTTACGATTTGGCACGTCACATCTGAGTAATTTATTGGCAGAGAGAGAGAAAAAAATCAAGCCTGTATCAGCTACAGGAAGATTAGTCAACTGAATGTAATAAAAGTTGATTTGCTGGAATGATTCGTAAATTGTTGTTCATGACTGTAAAAACCTTAGGAACTAGATGGACTAGTGGGGAAGGTTACACCCCTTGAAACCTCTGAGAGCATTTGTAGGAGACGCTACTCCTGCCACCCTAACAATCCTCGATTCCTTTGGTCATCTAAATCAATTATTCGACTGGTCTCAAAATTGACGAGTACAAATTTGGAGGGTGAGTGCGTTTAGGAAGCGTCGCCCTCTCTCCTTAAAAGTTCCTCTGTTTCCTCCCAAAATTGACCCATATCAACGTACGATAAACCTATTTAGCAAGTGATGAAAAAGCCGAAAATCTGCGGGACGAGTAAGGTGGAGAGAATGGCAGAAGTGAACCCGCCCATCAAAGGGTCTGTAGTTCGTCTACGTTAACTTAGATTTTTGTGTCCTTTTTCGTTTTTTCCCCGTTGCAGTGACAGTACATTACGAAATCTTCCATCGTTTTCACAATATTTCTCCATGACTGATACTATATTGTAGTTGTTATCTCCTGCTTAGCTCAACGTTCGAGATAAGCCAAGTTGATGTGGACTGAGCGTAGCTGTGTTGCACGAAGCGCAAAATTTCAGCAACTAATAATAAATCAAATATATGAAGTGATCTGAAAAGTGAGAAGAGAGAGAAGGGGATAGATGAATTAAAAAAAAAAAAAGGGTAAAAATGAGTGGATTTTGTATTATGATACAAATATAAGGATTAATGGAGTGTGACGAAAAAATGAGTTTAACAAATAAAGATGAGACGCGAACAGAAAAATGGAGAGAAAAGGGACAGGTTCAATATGTACCATAATACGAAGTATATAAAAATTGCCAGTAAAAAGAGGTAATAAAGAAATACCGAAAAATGGCTGAAAGACAGGTGGAACAAAAGACAGGTGGGAAAAAGATGAGACTATGCAAGAACTCATTGGTTCCCGGATCCTTGAAGGATGTGAACATATGTATCACTATAACAAAAAAGACATAGGGAAATATCGACAATCCAAGTTACAGCAATCGGGGCAGAGATTGATGAGATGTGAGCCAAAACAAAAAGTGAAAAGAGCCAGAATTCAATGGTTCTCTTTAAATGGAGAACATTAAAAAAATCCACAAGTTTTTTTTTCTGATAATATGATGTGACGTGACAGTATTGAAAATGCCTTAAAAAAAAGGTTTAACAAAGATCAGATGCGGGCTGGAGAAAGACGAGATGAGATCCAAACTTCGCTGACTGGTCTCGTAGTTGTGAAACTGGCAAAGTTTCTGCAGCGACTGATTGTGTTGTGCAGACTCAAACGGGACCTCCGGCGACAGACATGGCGGCTAGGGTGAGGGAGGTGGATAGTTAGGTGGATCAAGGTGGAACATGGATGGGGGTGAGAGACGGGTTGGACTGGTTGAGAATGGATGGTTTGATGGACTTAGGTCTAAAATGGATATGAGCGTGAGAGGTGGATGGCTGAATAGATGTTTTTTGGTGGAATATAGACATGGCTGTGTGACAAGGATGAATTGAATAGATCTCTGTGGAATAAAGATGTGGGCGAATGGGGTGGATGGATGCATGGATGAAGGATAGGTGGATGGAGCTTGGTGGATTAGGGTTGTGGCAGACCGGGTGGATGGATGGGTGAGTGGACTCATCTTGGTGTTATATAGATGTGGGTGAGAGGCGTGGATGACCTGGGGAGTTGGATGGATGAATATGGTTGATAGAGGATTGATGGGTGGATGAGAAATGTAGATGGACTAGTGAAAGACAGATAGGAGGATGGATGTGGTTAGTGGAGAACTGTTGAATATTGTTGATGTAGAATTGATGGAACTTCATGAAAGAGGGATTGATGGATGAACGGATGTGATTGATGAAGGCAGACGTATTTGGAATACCATGTTGTAAGAGATATGGTGTGGGTGCAGCGTTAGTGTGTATACTTGTGTAACCCATAAAATGTGACAGAGTGAAATAGAAACAGAAGTGAAGGAGTGAAAAAGTTGAGATGATGAACGAGAAAATAAGAGAGATAAACAGATAAGCTGGTTGTACATATGAAGATAAATAAACTTCATAATGATTGCCCAACATTTAAATGGTGAACTGCTTCCCTAACCATAATATTACAGGGTGGAATTAAGATCAAGAAACTTTAGGATGGAAATTACTCTCAGAATATCTTGTGGTGTATCTTTTCCTTTTGTTTTCAGGCTTTTCACTCAACCTGCATTGTTTGACAGCAGTCAGAGTTCAATTTTTTTTTTTTTTTTTTTATCAGCCCAATGCTTTTTACAGATGTCCCTGGGAATTTCACTGTCGGTCGGACCAGAAAATTTTAATCAGTTTGAATATGTTATCATTCAGAGAGTTAATGAAGACCAACATTTTGTAGTGAATATGAACGCTAATGCCACCCAACCAGACACACATCGCCAACATAAATCAACCTCAGTATGATTTTTGAATACTGCAAGCTAATTTACAACACCGCTCTGATACTTATGCTACTCAGGCGATGGACGTGTGTGTGTGTGTGTGTGTGTGTGTGCAGGAGAGGTGTGGGAGGGGAGGACAGGAAGGTAATTGGGAGTGGCTGAGTGAGCGGATTTATTTACAATGGCGGTCGTTATACCAGCTAGCTGTTTTTGGCCCATAATTACGCCAGTAATGAACGCAATACTGAAATGCATTAGGTGATTTGATTTCGGGTGTGGATGTACCGTATTTAGTAACGGAAAGAGAGAAGCACTCATCAGGATTAGGATGGGTGAAGTTGCTTGATTTTAATAGGAACTCTCTGGCTGGTTGTTATGAGAGAGAGAGAGAAATTAAAGTATATATGTAGTTTTCATGATCACAAATAGGGGTAAAGATACATTCGACACCCTGTTTTTCCTCACTGGTGTCCTTTTCAGTCTCCCACACCGCTCCATCCTTTTTCTTTAAAATAATTTGGCGATCCTGTGTACTTGTGTGTTAATTAATCATTAAGACACTATGTACAGAACAGTGTCGCTGTACTTTAGGGGTGTGGAGACCTTTCTTCATTAACCTGTGAATGTTGTTAATCCTTTCTTCTCTCGCTGTTTATTAATCTAACCATTCTTTATCACACATCCCGTTCAACATTTTTTCCTTGTCACTTGAATTTTTCCATCAATAGCACATCACTCAGTACTTATGTAGCACGTTATTCTACATCATTTCACCTATTCCCTATCACAGTGTTTTGTTCTTGTCTGCCCGTCCCACCAATTTTGAATATGTATATGTATTTGTAATAGTAAGTGAAGATGGACCTGAGTTGCAACACTGGATGAATGAATTTGGTATTGTATGTAGGAAATATAATTTGAAGCAAATGCAGATATGAGTAATGGTATAGATTTTCAGAGGAATGAAGCACAGCATGCACAGTGAGGCTAGATAGTGGGGCAATGGTGAATGTGTGTGAGAATGCAAGTTTAGAGGATAAAGTGCTTGGCATGGTACTGCAGGGCAGAAAAGTTATTGGTCCACTGAAAACAGTAATAAGGAAAAGGGAACTGTGCATGGAAGTTAAACGGTCTTTGCATGACAATACTGTGATCCGCAGTCTGACAATACGAAGTGGAGCTTGTACCCTGCTAGAAGGACATAAATCAAAACTTATGTGCAGTGGAAATTAATTATTCTGAGGAGCCTGAGGAGTTAGCATGGAGAGATAAACAGGCAAAAGGGGAAGTAAAGAAGCGTTGTGGTGTTGATATGGATGTGACCGAAGGTGTTATGAGAAATACTGAAGTGGTTTGGCTATCAGGAGAGGAAGGAGAATGAGAGACTGACTAGTAGATGTATGTAATTGAGGTGGTGAGACAGGAGGATGGGGAGACAAAGGATGAGATGGAAAGGGAGTGGAGAGATACATTGGAGGGATAGTTTAAGCTGGAAGGAAGGCAACCAAATGGCAGAGGACATGTAATGTGGAGGCAATTTATGGCCACCTTTTTCGAGATTAAGGCGCCTGACAATACACAGACATACAGATAGAGCTTACAGGAGTTTGACACTACACAGACATACAGATAGAGCTTACCGGAGTTTGACACTACACAGACATACAGATAGAGCTTACTGGAGTTTGACAATACACAGACATACAGATAGAGCTTACTGGAGTTTGACAATACACAGACATACAGACAGAGCTTACTGGAGTTTGACACTACACTGACATACAGATAGAGCTTACTGGAGTTTGACACTACACAGACATACAGATAGAGCTTACTGGAGTTTGACAATACACAGATAGAGCTTACTGGAGTTTTTCAGTTGCATCACGCCATCTCTCAAATAAACGATTTTTTTTTTTTTAATCATCCTAACTTCAATCTGTCCATCGCCCATCAGTTCATCCAGTCACAGTCAAACATATTTGTGTGTCCATCTTTCTGTTACTTACCCATCTATCTGTCATTGCCAAACGCCTTAATCTCGTAAGGGGTGGCCACAAACAAATCGCCTCCATGTCGCTCTGTCCCCCGCCATTTCATTGTCCTGCTCCCAGCTCACACACCCCTCTCTCATTTACCATTTTCACAATAGATACAGATGTAACAACCTCCTTTCCTAATATGCTATAAATCCTATACCAGTTTATCAATTCTATCACGCTTTATCATCATCCAAACTGTTTCTTACTTTCACTGTATAACCTCTATAAATTTTCCCCAAAATTTACACCAGCCCATATCTATGTAACACCTTCCTTTCCCACCATCCCATTCATGACCATTAGTTCAACCATTAACTATAACATTCTTCTCCTATTATATGGGTCTATGTATTTGGTTTTGGTTGGTTCTTACGGACGGACGCCCCTCCTGACGCCAGCCCTCCCCAATCATCCGGATTTAGGACGGCACCGAGATGGGATGTCTTGTACTGCCAGTGGCTGATGGGAGTGCTTCCAGAGTGACTGCCGCTTATTGACCCTTCTAGTATTACTCTATATATATATATTTTTTTTTAAAGATTCGCCACACTGGTGTGGCGAATCTTACTCTATACATTTAGCTGTTATATTTACACATTCCAGTATTTCCATCAAATTTGCACGATCCCTGTGGGAAATATTTCCCCCCACAGCGGTTGTGCTCTCTACTTTTAAAATAGTTGTCGATTGTTAAAGGCTGAGGAAAACGTGCAGAATGCTAATAATTATTCGAGAGGTTTAATAACCCAGAAATTACGTTCTGTTCATAACTATTGTTAATAAATTAATTGCTACTGCATTTAACCCTTGTGGACAACTATATTGTACATACATGTAAATAATAGGAATTTTCCATTGGCCTCACTGCGTCTGCGTGAATGTGACGTGTCCTAAAGATGAAAAGCTGCACTATAAAAACCAGACGTGGGTTTAACATATCTTCATAGATAAAAGAGAATATTTGGATTAATTTAATTAAACCTAAGGTTAAATAAAGTTACATTCACCTTGTACATTTCACGGAGTAATTTAACTGTATTTAGCCTTGTAGTTAATAAATAATTGGCAACTCTTCAATCCCATGAGGGGGAGGTTGGTTGGTTGGTAGGTGAGATTTTCCTCCCGTAGGAGGACCGGGCTCAGGGTGGAGAGCCCGTCAGAGGATGGCAGTAAACAGGGGGGCGTCCTCTGCATGGCAGCAGAGGACGCTGGCGTGGGGGGGAGGGCAGGGCGGGGCGAGAGAGCAGAGTGGTCGCGGCGCCAATGGTCGGGCGCCGACGAGCTGCAGTGGTGCCGCCCCGACGATGCCCCCGCTCGCCCAGCTCCCCAGCAGCAGGTGGAGGCCCAGGGGGGAAGGCCCGTCGCAGTGGTGGGAGGGTTAGCCCCGGTCCTGGAAAAGGGAGGATAAAGTGGTGACCCTCAACCTCATGGTGGCGGACAGGGCTGCTCCGTAAAGCAACAGGCCCATCCCCCCCAGTGGAAACACTGCTGCAGGGAGCTAGTCCCACCGAGAGCGCGGTGGAGGTGTTGTCTCGGTGGGAGATAGACTGCGAGTCTATGAGGGGGACGGAACTCACCATTTTGACTCACTCCGTTAGCAGCCACCGTTCAGCTAGCAACTGTAAATACACCTCTAGAATGCCTGATTGCCCAGGAAAAGACCGAAACTGCACGCCCGTCGTCATCTGTTGTTCGACTCGATATATAGCTAAGTGACCTTGTGAATTTGGCCAAATCTTAGGGAACTAGCTAATATGTGAGGAGATAATTTATCAGTGAGTTAAGGGATTTATTGCCTTAATTTGCTCACGAGGCTTATGCAAAATTACCACTGTTTCATGTTAGATTAACTTCCGAGAGAGGAGATTTACTCACGATATTTTTGACATTTTTGGGGCCCCGAGTGAGGACTGACTGACGATATTTTCTGACAAATTTTTGGTGCCCCCAGAGAGTGAGTATAACAGATGTGTACTGTGGCGTTGAGCGATTTAAAGGTAGCTTTCATTGAGCACAGCCTATTACCACGTTGTGTGGAGGTGGAATACGTAGAAAGATCGGTTCTGTGCTGTGCAGGCCTTGGGTGGTCCTATGCTGTACTGAGTGTGGGGATAACAACATTACCCCAGAGGTTTAATAACCCAGGGAGATAGATATAAAGCACTGAATCCAATCCCTACACTCCTCAAAATTTAAAATGTTAATTAACTGAGCTCAGAAAATTGTGTTATCATGGAAACTGAGTGTGGGAATAACAAAATTACCCCAGAGGTTTAATAACCCAGGGAGATAGGCTTAAAGCCATAAACCCAATTCCCACACTCCTCAAAATTTAAAGTGATAAATAAATTAAGGGTAACTCCCGTAAGTTAGAAAAAATTAACAATGTCTATTTCCTTGTTACAAAAATCACCAGTGGTAAGGCAGGATGGGTAACGAGAGCCATACAGGACTGTAGACAGTCATTAGAGGAAACACCTCGAATAAGGGAGAAATTAAGTAGTCTTTTGAATATACTAAAGGAAAGATGGGCGAAGTATGAAGAAAGTTATGTTAATTTAGAAGCAGCCATCGTAAAAGCTGATGATAAAGATCTTTTAGAATCAGAAACTACCAAATTTGAAGGTAAATTATAGGAATATCTAACATTAGTGAAACTGGTTGAATCTAAATTAGCCAGTAGTACCACCGAAATGAAAGTTGTGGAACAGGCAAGTAAGGCCGCATTGCCACAAATTTCGCTTCCAGAGTTTGATGGGGAGCAGAATTGGAAATCCTTTTGGGATCCATTTAAATACTTAGTCCATGATAGAACAGATCTCCCTAATGTGAGTAAGTTCTCATATCTGTTAGGACAGGTCAAAGGGATGCCTTACAGATTGATAAAGGAATTACCTGTGGGAGAAAACATCATGAGGCGGCTTTGGCTATCCTTAAGCAGAATTATGAAGACAACGACAAGTCATTACCCAACTACTCTGATTGAATTACCCATTCCTAAACTTGATTTGAGTCCTTGCAAAATTTTCGGATTGCGATGAGTTGTAATTTAAAGGCCTTAGGTACTTACGAAGATTTTAAGGCAGCAGATTGGGTACTTTCTAGAATTGTCCTTAAAGCTTCTGCCTAGAACTAAGGATGCTTTGTATGGTAGGTACCAGAAGGATAATTTCTCCTGTGAGGAGATTGAGGAAGGCTTGATGCAACTCTGTAAACATTTGTAAGGAACAGTAAAGCCTGCTGAAATTAAACAGAAGGCTGAAATATGGAAAAGAACCACTAACCAACTGGCTGGGAAACCTAAGTCAGGAACGGCTAAGGCTGTACCTAAAGAAGAGATAGATACTTTTCTTAGCTCTTTAAAGTCTGAGGATAAACCAATAAAGACAAGGAATAGACAAACTGATGAAAATAAGTAGGAAAAAATTTCCATGGTAAAGGACATGAAGGTCTGTGTGTTTTGTGGTGAACAACATTCCAGTGCATCTTCCCAACAGTATCCTGATTACGCTTCTAGAATAGTGAGGCTTCAGGAATTGGGGTGTTGTATGATTTGCATGAATTCCGAACACACTTCCGCAGACTGTAATATTAAACTAAATCTTTGTTTCAAGTGTAAAAAAGACAATCATCACAGTGCTTTGTGCCCAAGGATGATGAAACAGGAGGTTCCTAAAGCTGCAAGTGTCAGTATGACAGTGGCGAAAGCAAATACTCCAGTAACAATGCCAGCTGCAGTTCCAATAGCAGACGTAAAGGTAATGATTGAAAATAGAAACATATTAGTATGTACTCTTTTTGATACTGGTGCACAGAAAACCATCATTTCTGCAGACATTGTAGATAAAGTTACCTATTGTCGGCAAGGTAAATCTAGCCATTACAGGGTTCTTAACTACTAAGAAGGCACAGTCTTTTGATTTAGTTAGACCCTTAATACAACTTGGCAGATATAAATGCCGCATAACAGCAGCTGTACTTGATAAGATGGAAACAAGTATCTCTATAAAGGGAGTAATGGGAACCTCTGATCATTTGCAGGGCTCAGGGATTAGGTTGGCAAAACAGAATGTGGAATCAGATACTGTAGGTCCCATAAAAATGATAATTGGATCAGATTACTGTGGAAGATTCTTACACAGGACCTTTAAGAAGAATAAAGTACAGTTGTTCAAGAGTCCAGGAGGTAACCTTATTATGGGTCAGTTGCCTTTTCCTAAGAAAGACAAAGGAGAGGCCAAATTAGTAGATTCAGTCTTTGTTACCCCCACACAGTCATTGATGGTAGCTAGAATAGGTGCAGAATTAGAACCTACTCAGATAAATGACTTGTTGGATGAACAAATTGAACCTGTGCACAAACTCTGGGACCTAGACAGTGTAGGAATACACAATGAAGATCCAATCCCTGAAGATAAAGTAACTTTGGATTTGTATAACCAGTCTGTGGAATTTAAAGATGGACAGTATTGGGTAGGATTACCATGGAAACTAAACCATCCGGAATTACCAACAAATTTCCAAGCAGCTAAGGCTCAGTTAAATTCGCTTATAAGAAAGGTGAGAAACAACCCTGAACATCTAATCATAATGATAATATTATAAAGAATCAATTGAAGAATAAATTTACAGAAGAGGTAGAATTCCCTGTTAACAACAAAGAGGGACATTATTTACCACCTCATGCTGTAAGCAAGGATTCAGTAACTACTGCTACAAGGATAGTTTTTAATTGAAGTAGTAAAGCGTCCAAGGAGTCAGCTAGCTTGAATGATTGCCTATACTGTGGACCTACACTAACAGAGAAGTTAGGGAATACTAAGATTTAGAGAGAAACTCTATGCTTTTACAGCAGACATTAATAAGGCTTTTCTCAGAATGGGATTGAGAGAGGAGGATAGGAAGTTTACATAATTCCTCTGGCTTCAAGACTTTCAAAATGAGGATAGTCCATTAAAGACTTAGTGTTTCCGATCGGTGCTCTTTGGCTCTTGTGCTAGTCCTTTCCTACTTTGCAACACG
>JAGKTI010040864.1:0-10336 GCA_018397915.1 Birgus latro
CCTAAATTTGGTTCAGTCGGGAAGAGGATCATGAATAAATGATCTGTTGCTGGAACTGGCCTGTGAAGTAATAGGTTTCTGGGGGTAATTAGGCCCAAATATGAACGTAAGTCGACAAAAGACTAAAGATAGATCCCAATGGCAAATGATTTTTATTCAAACTTTCCACATCCATGTGGGAACTTTTACTTTTCTATTGATTATTATTATTGTTATTATTATTATTATTATTATTATTATTATTATTACTTTAATAGAAAAGCGATATCTCTAAGGTTATTTGGCCTACAGTCTTGTAACTTGGTCAACTTAGTCAGAGAGCTGTCCACTTCTCTTTTGTAAAAAACGGTGGAAATTTGTCAACCAGCTTTCCGTATGTTACCCCGAACAAATAAAAGTGATTCAGCCATCCTATCTCAAGAACTGCTTAAACAAGAAAGCTAAAATTTTACTGCAACATAGACTGAAGGCAGATGCAGTGTATAAAGGAATATGGTACTAATCGGTTGATTAGTCTCTTAGATTGGCTGGGGTAAAGAAATGGAGCTTTTCCTTATGTTATGCATATTACATAATATTCCATGAAGGATTAAAGCAACAGCCACCAAACTTGGCCGAGTAATAGACTATGATGTCCAAGGTGACATGCACAATATCAAGTTCAATGTCCCATTATAGCTCCGCTTCTAGTAGGTAATTGCTGTGTGAAGTTTTTCTTTATCAAAAATATTCCTTATACAATTTTGCCGTGTTCTGGTTATTATTAATATTATTATCAGTATTATTATTATTCATTAAAATAATAATAATAATAATAATAATAATGATTGTTATTATTATCATTAGTATTAATAATAATATTACTATTACCATTACTATTATTATATGGAAAGGAAACTGATCTATGGGAATATAGATCTCTTGTGGAAACTTAATTACTTGAGGAATTTCACCTACGAAGGAAGAAAAGTCCATTCAGGAAAATATGAATGTGGAAACAAATATCTCCACAGATAAGGAATAGGTCCATGTAGTAAACAGGTCATGACGAAAGTAGTCCAGAGAGGGATCTGGTATAAGGGAAACATAAGTTCAGGGGAAGGTATAAGTACCATGTATAAATTGGGTTAGTGGCAAAAAATAGGTTTGGGTAAGTGGCAGATAATTAGGCCATGAACGAAATAAGCTCCTGAGGAAACAGGCCAGTGGGGGGAAAAGGATCCAATGAACAGGTTCGCAAGGGAAATTAGGTACGTGTTGGTTGAGCCCTTGAAGGTATATAGTGTGAGACCGACTCATATGTGAGTGAAAATTACTTGATAATTATCGAAGAATTACCACATATGCATATAGGTATATGTGTCCACTGAATATATGTGCATATTTTAAGCAACTGTACCTGCAAAAGGTGTAAGCAGACAGCTCCTTGCATAAAATGCTGCGTCAAAGAAGATAATCAGCAGCAGACCATGGTTCATCATCCTTAGGGCCAATATCTGTGAGGGCAATCAGCCTTTTAATAATGTGGAAATTTCAAGTATCTATCATGCAATATTCCTTTCCTCATCAGAAGGATAGGGATCTGGAGCCAGGATACTAAGTACCGGCATTTTAGGCAAGGGAGACAAGCCCCAACAAGCCCGAGTGGCATCATTTTAGCAATGATCCCGAAACAACCTCAGACTGAAACCCTTATGGTTCTTGTCCAATTAAATCACCTGAGCCCAATAGACCAGAAAGCGTCGATTTGGTTAAATGGTTACCACCCATTATGGTACATGTTTCTCTATTTTAAAAGAAACCATTTGGCTTGTTACTCAGGCTAGAGTCACCAGAAGGATGCGTTACTTGGAGGAAATGGATGGTGGCCACGGGCACCTACCAAATAGTTCATAAAAAAATGTATATCTCATTGAAAATGAAATAAGAAACATTTCTATTCAAAGAGCTCCCAAATGTATATTATGGTACTGCTGTTGTGTCTTAAGTAAAGGTTCATTTCCATTTAATTCACTTCTACAATAAGTAAATAATTGCTTTGCTGCCAATTGCTGTCACATATATAAACACTGTCTTTGAAGCCGAAGACGAAAAGCCTATTTATGCAAAGGAGGATGTTCACCAAAACATCAACAAAACTGGCAAACGCATGTACAATCTCCTCCATACTCTCACCCCCTTACCCCATCTCTGCCCTTCACTTGCTCGACGCGTGTGTTGGCAAGACAAGTCATTCTCATAACACCAGATCACCTTCGGGGATGATGTGGAGTGGGGTGTGTAATCATGATAAATGCAAACACCCCCCTCACCCCTGACATAAAGAGCCTTTTCACATTCATCTTCAAAGCTGGTGTTATGACAAGGTTGGGGAGTTTGCATTTAGTTAGTGTTATGCTACGTTTCCAGGGTCAACTCCTTGTCCCTCGAATACGTATGCTTATGCTAGTGTTCTTGGCAAGACCGGGTCAATGCATTCAGTTAATAGAACAGGGCATAAAAACTCGGCTAAGACCAAACTTAAAAATCACTACTCCAAAACGAGATACGATATTATGCAAATACACAAGACAGATGGTACAAAACAGATGTACATGGAAATTGGAGTGCGGGACAATTTAACAAAACACAGATCACTGGTAACAGGACTTGAGATTGTACATTTACCCACCTTGTACTGACCACTTTTTTACCCAACCCTCCCCCAGAACCCGACCAATTTTCAACTTGTCTTTTCTTGGTTCAATCCTCCGCTTTTGGTGAGAAACATTGAAAATTCAGCGTGAAAGTGCTCACCTGAAGTTAAAAATACCCTAAACAGGTGAGAGGCCCCTCACCTGGCTACCGCTTTCTATAACGTCGCGCTCCATAAGACGGTCCCTGTGCTAGGGAAACTTAGCCAAAACCACTCAGCCTCGTAGATTTTATTTAATTGGTTCGAATTTATATGTAGTACAAAAGTATATTGCTTTTACATACAATAATATAGGCGATATAAACGCTGTTCCCTCACCAAACACATCAACATATCGCATTTACCTTGGTGATGTTATCTCCTCATTACTTCTGTTCACTACTAACTCTAGTGCGAAGTAATCTTTGTCCTCCACATCAGGAATCACTTTATCGTCGTCGGAGAGACCGTGGTGCTATGTGTCTTTACTGGCCATGTCAATGCTAAATGGTGAGTTGTGAGAAAATGGCACCCCCCCAAGGGGGGGGGGTTGCACAGGATCAGGCAGTGTCACCGCCTGGCTGGG
Source organism: Birgus latro (assembly GCA_018397915.1). Classification (NCBI taxonomy): domain Eukaryota; kingdom Metazoa; phylum Arthropoda; class Malacostraca; order Decapoda; family Coenobitidae; genus Birgus; species Birgus latro. The sequence goes on from JAGKTI010040864.1 coordinate 3,261, forward strand.
GGTAGAGGGTGGTCTCCTGCGAATCTTGAAAAATTTGGAAACGACAGGCCTTTCAATTGCATGACGTATGATGCACGTCGGGGGATCTCAGCATGACAAAAAGTTGTGACGTGTATCGTATGTCGGGGGGACGGGGCGGGTTAAAGTTATGATATAGCACAGATACTTGTAGCATGATTCTCTGAAATCACAATATAAGATATGACACTGATGCACTGGTGTGGACTGGACACTATGATTTCTTGGGCTGTTCACACTAACAAGTCCAGTTTGAAGTAAGTCACTATTCACTGTTCCTCCCATATGAGGCACAGGACTTTCATTGCGGGCCGGGTCTCCTGAGCTGTATCGGTAGGCGGTGTAGTAGGAGGCCGGCCTCTCCTCTGACGTGGTGTCTGGGCCTCCGGGGTAGAGCTGATGAGGGAGTGTAGGCTTGCCTGATGGCGCTGACTTCTAGGGGTGGAGGCCCGGTCTTCTGGGTCGGGTAGGCCTCGCCCTAGGGTAATGGGCATGCCCCGGGGTGTCTGGGGGCTGTGGTCCCTTGCACATCGGGTCGCCATCACGGTGGGACTGTGGCAACTTCCGGTGGTGGGAGTCGCCGTCAGGGTAGGACCGCGGCAACCTCTGGCAGTGGGAATCGCCTCAGGGTGGGGCTGTGGCAATGTCTCTGTCGGGATCCAGCCAGGCGGGGACGCCCTCAAGAGGCTGGTTGTAGGGCGAGGACTCCAGGACTACTGAGAAGGCTTCGCCAACACTCCTCCACTAGTAAGTCCTCCTGTAACGCAGGATTTTTCTCTTCCTACGTTATAAATGATTACCTTAGCTATGCCACACCGCTTAAGCCGCCAGTGTGACATTAGAATTTGATTTTATCAAGTGATTACAGTTACTGCCAGAACATTGAAAATAAGGCCTCTTTAATAATTAAAATTATTTGGTATCGCTGCCACCACCCAGCAGTTGCCGGGAAAAAAAAAGAATTAATGTTATTCATGCTTTAGTCCCATACGATGGAAGAGGGACAAGGGGCCTATAACCATAACTTGGTAACGTGATCATTTTATAGGAGAGCGTGGTTCTTTAGATGAACATGCTTTGTGGGCCATCCCGTTTTTACTTGTACTACCCCGTAGGATTATAACCAAACACACTTGTCTATTATCTACTTATCTATATTAATGTCCTTAATTACACAGTAATGATATAGTTTCAAACCGGATTTAATTACTAGATCTTAATGAATCACTTGTCTCCATTACAACAGGATAACTGACAGAGAATGCAAGATCTATTCCACACAGGTAGAATCATCTGACCCGATAACACGGTCCAGGAAAAATAACCTCATCCCGTCGACATCATAGAAAACTTTTCCAACATGGGGTAACTCTCATAAACTACTCCACGCACGGTCGCACAAGGACTCATAGCGAGACCCAGTTACAACGGGTTACACTGTTTACTTCAATTCTAAAGAAATCAACCTTATTTTACCTGGGTTACACCACATGACATATCTAGGAAAAATATACTTAACCAAGATTATTACTCTATAGAACTCAGTGCTCACAGCACTGCTCACAGCGGGACAATACACTTTTCCGCCTTCTCACACACCTTTAACCAACATATTACATTTGTTTTATAAGAAATTAGCTTACTAAGTGGACCAACCGACTTTGACTATACTCTGCATTGGAAATAGACTATGTGTAAATTAGTGCAAAGGGCTTTCGGGCACTGGACTTGTGACTCTCAAACAATGGCCTGCGCAGATTCCATGACCCGACGCCATTTGCCGGCTCTGAAACGCTCACACCCAATGAAGTCTTTCTGGAGAGTCAGGGGTTTGATAATATGCTCAGATATCTTACTTTAATTATGGTTATATCAACAACTAATTATGATGACGTATAAGGGAAAAATACTGTATAATTCTCGGAGCTTTACCTGAAACGCCCACACCCAATGAAGTCTTTCTGGAGAGTGACGCTTCCTGGGCACGCTAAAGCCCGCGCCCTCGATCACCCGCTCCGATCGCTCTGTCTGGCTCTAACTACAAACAGTTACGTTACAGTCACCAGGTTATAACATCGCACCAGAATTTGCAATAAACACGTACGCATTACTCTACTTATAAAATTATGACTTATGACGAGTTAAATTTTTGTGGCAATAGCATAGGTTTAACAATTTAACATACGATGCCTGAAATCACGGTTTGATACAATTTTTCTCTCTGTTTAGTTCGCTGCGCCCCCACATGATGCAACCATGATGCAACCACTGATGTCTATACTAAATGAATTAATTTTCGCGGTCATCTATGACAATCATCAATAGTCTGGCTTTACTTAAGTTCTTAAACAACGTTATTCAGTAGAACAATACGGCTACACTAGCCTAAGTACAAAAATTCTGAATTCTAGGTATAAATATGACTACTCGCCAATATAAGCACCAAATTAACTCTCTATGCGGTTCAACTGAGGCCAGATGCCGGCCCGTCCTGTCCAGTTGCTTTCACTAGTAAAATCAAGCCCAAAATACGATTTACAAAGTCCACTTCACACTTTACATTTCAACACGGTCCAGAATATACAATTATCACTTACATAACCTAATGTAAATCACATATATTATATACTTAACCTATACTTATACTAACTTAAATTACTCTTATACTACTTACCTTATATGTAAAAAAAAAATGGCATTACACGGGTCTACCCTTTACAGAAAAAAATTTAAACATCATAAGTCTTCACACAATACATTCTACTACATTTCCTAGAAACCTGTGTGCGGACGGGACAGACTTACCCAACTTGACTGTGAATTTACTCTATGAACACCAAATTAAGACAGTGCTCTCACTATCTGACACTCCCTAAAAGTGGCACCTGTCGGTCCACGCATTAAATTGCGTACCCCAGGGGGTCGCTTCTCTGTCACCAAAGAACTCCAGAAAATTCAGTGGAAATTGTGCCCCAGCCAGCCTCCTGCCTGGATGCTAACATGGTTGTCTCACCTGGACAAACCTGTACTCTCGCTGCTAGGATCGTCCCAGGGGTGCTTCACACACATACAACCCACTTCCCCATTTACACTCCCCCCATTCATACTACCTTGCGCTTCCAGCTCTCCACCCAATAACTGACGAGCGCCTGTCAGGTCCTGAAGTATCTGTTACACCACAAGCCGTGCTGACTGTAGATTGAGGGAGTACTGCAGTTTCCCTCGAAATAAAGCATCTTAATTTTCCCACTGAACTGGGCTACGCCCATGACACACTCCGATTAACTACAGACACGCGATTAAATTCTCCCTGAACTCACAAACTACACAGTCAATAGTCAGACGGTCCGACCCGCACACACTTCCCTATCCAACACTTGACTAAATATTACCATAACCATCAAAGACTTTTCAACACTCTGCATCATTTCCCCAACATGAAAAAAAATTATCACATCATCTGTACACGTCACTTAACATTCCTCGATTAGTCTACGTGGAGGTCGTCTTTCACGTGGTGGTAATTGCTCACCCTCTGGATCAGGTATGAACGCTTCATCCAGGGGTTCTAACAGCCACTCTTCCCCACCATAATAGGGTTTTACTTGACCGGCAGCTCTTTGCAACACTTTACCTGTGAATACATTTTCCACTACATACCCGCTGCCTTCTCTTAACACTTCCACCACTCGATACGGACCATCCCACTTTACGTTAAGCTTGCGACACGTGCCAGGAATCACTGTTTCTTTCTTGACCCACACTAGAGAACCATTTTCCACTACTTGATTTTTCCGCCTTCTGTTGGCTACATCCCTGTATCTTCTCGACATTTTCCTGTGAGTGTCCCATATAAGGGCATGAGCTGTGGTGATATCGTCTTCCTCGCCATCGACTGAAGGTAATGACGCACTGACTAGTCTGGGAGGGTGTCGAGAAAAGAAGGTGAAGTACGGCTGCTGACCCGTTGAAGTATGCACCGCCTGGTTCATTGCGATTTGACACGCTTGGAGCAACTGGGGCCATCGTAGAGGGTGGCCCTGACATAAAGCGGAGAGGACGGATTTCAGGGTCCTGTGCATCCTCTCGGTCACTCCGTTTCCTTGGGGATGATAAGGGGTCGTATAATATAACGTGATTTGGTGTCGCTGGCAAAATCGCTGGAACTCTTGACTGGTGAACTCTCCTCCGTTATCCAGGACAATTCCACGGGGTGTGCCATAATCTGCCACATACTGCCCTAGCTTGTCTGTGATTTGTGTAGTCTGTTTACTTGTAAGGGGGAAAAATCTGACAAAACGACTATAATGGTCCACTACAGTAAGTACAATATATCGATAACCCTGGGTTCCAGCAACCATGTCTGTAATATCTATACCAATCCTCTCCAGTGGTTTACTCACTGGGGGCAATTCTTTCCACTGTTGCTGTAACCCAGTGTTCTGCTTAAACCTTTGACAAGTTACACACTTTTTGACATATTCAGTTACTTCAACCTTCAAGTTTTGCCAGTAATACAGTTCTTCTGCTTTCTTAATAGTTTTCTTCTGCCCTAGGTGTCCTGTTAACTCGTGGGCATGTTGCAATGCTTGAACTACTAACGATCGTGGAACTATTAGACTATAGTGAAGACTACCATCTGCCTTTGCACGTACATAATACAATATTTCTTCGACCAGGGCAAATTGATCTAGAGTGTTCTTTGGCAATCTTTTGGTGGGAAGCTTACCACCTTCTAAATACTGCGCAAGTTCTGCCCAAACTGGTTCTACTCTCTGGCGATCTCTCATCTGTTCTTGACTCAACCCAAGCCAGGTGGCTTCAGGCGACCGGACTACCACACGAACTGGGCGTGATAACTGATCCGCAACGAAATTATCTTTGCCTTTGAGATACTGAATCTCATAATTGTACTCTCTCATTTCCAAAATCCAGTGGTTCATACTTGGAGATGTAGTCCTGCGCTTGAAAATACTGGTCAGTGGTTGGTGATCCGTGACCACTGTGAACCGCGTTCCCCATAGATAATGGTGATAATTTCGACATGCAAGAACTACTGCTAGAGCCTCTTTATCGGTAGTTGAATAACGAGACTCGCAAGGGGTTAGTTTTTTTGAGAAATATCCAATTGGCTTATTAGCACCATCAGTTTGTACTTGACTACGAACTCCCCCAACATGGGTGTTACTTGCATCTGTAGTAAGAATAAAGGGTTGATCTACTTTAGCTCCAACTAGAACAGGGGCATTAGTAAGGCAAGATTTCAAATGTTCAAACGCTTTCTGACATTCGCCCGTCCAGAGAAAAATGGTTCGTGATTTTGTCAAGTTAGTGAGTGGTGTAGCTACGCGTGCGAACGGTGGTACATGTTTCCTATAGAAACCGTACATACCGAGAAATCGTCTTACTTCTTTCACTGTGGTGGGTGGCTTCATTTTAACTATGGCCTCTATATTCTTGGGATCAGGTTTACTACCTTCTGCCGAAATCCGATGACCTAGGAAAGTTACTTCTTTACAACCAAATTCACATTTGCTTAAATTCAGCTTTACTCCATTACTAGCAAGCAATTCAAAGAGTTGACTCAACCGATCCAGTAAAGTAGGAAAACTTGGGGCCCATAAGATCAAGTCATCTAGATAATTTTTCACCCATCCTTTCTGTAAAAGAGGTGTTAGCAAATTGACCATTTGACGTGAGAAGATGGCTGGCGAACAGTTCAGTCCAAAGGGGAGACGACGGAAACGATAGAGAGCCACACTCCATCGCTAAACGTAGTCAGATCTCGACTCTCCTCATCTAACAAAATCTGAAAATATGCCTCACGCATATCCAAAGTGACATAATATTGATGTCCAGCGGCTTGGTCTACTAATTCATCTAGTCGCGGAAGTGGATAGACATCGGCTGCGAGATGCCTGTTAACATGACGGTAATCGAGGCACATTTTTTTACTCCCATCGGGTTTATTCACTAAAACAATAGGTGATAACCAAGCTGCTGTGGATCTTTCAATGATTTCTCGATCTTCCATATCCCTCAACACATCAGTGATAATTTGCTTAGCCTGCACAGGATAGCGATACATTGGGCCTCGACTGGGCTGAGGATTTTCAACTTTAATATGAGCGGGAGGACCCTTGATCAGACCTAATTCTCCTTGATCTAGAATGAATAGAGGGTCATACTTCAAAATGAGTTCAGTAAGTTTTTTACACTGGCCTTCAGTAAGTTGTTGCCAGTTCTGCACATCAATCAAAGCTTTCAGTTTCTGACTACGAGTACCTTTCTGCTCAACGTGATCATTCTCAGGTAGAAGGTCATTACGGATTTTAGTGAGGTTAACTTTATCAGGGACTGGGCTAGTCACTCTCTCATACGAACCAATGATAGTTCCTTTACGTAACACTTTCGCCTTTTTAGTGGGGTTAATCAGTGGAACAAAAATATTGCTTGACTCGTTTACTTGGACCAAATATGGGTGACTATTATGACTCATTCTAGACTGTGGATAGACGATAAGATTGGTTTCTGGTTCCACTTTCACAGATACAGCCACGAATTTAGTTTGGTAAGGGTCCAACTGCAAAGACGAAAGGAGATTAATCTGAGAGAAGGTTTGTTTCGGCTTAGACATTACAACAGGCTCATCTTTGACTCTCCTCACCTTGTTCTTCTGTCGACGAATATGATTTACTACATAAGGTGCACCACCCCACATCATAACTCTCTTCACTCCATCCCACATGAGTGTAGCTTGACTCAACACATCACATCCCAGGAGAATGTCTGTACTAAGATACGAGTCTGGTACTACCGGGATCCATTGCTTGTGCACTTTCTCATCACCAACTGCTATTTCAGCTCGGAACATCCCTAGAATTCTCAGGGGTGCGCCTGTGATACCTTGTAAATGCGGCGGATTACGTCGCGTGTTCAGTTCTCCTCCGATTCGCTTAAATGCAGACTCCTTGATCAGAGTATAACTACTGCCGGTGTCTACGACAGCTTCTAACATCTCCCCATTTGTTATGACACTGATAGTGGGAGATGTCTGA
>JAGKTI010040865.1:0-10336 GCA_018397915.1 Birgus latro
AGTTCGTTTTCTTGAGCTTTGTTAAATGTAACAGTCGTGTTTAATTTTCCCACTTATTTAACATAGTTTTGCTACTCCACGTTAGCACAACTTTTTGTATTAAATCACGACTGGGACTTAGGCCAGCTTTTGGCAGTAATCCTTAAATCCGTTGTGCTAGCTAGGAGTTTGACTCAGCCAAGATCCTGTTATCTTTATTATTATCATTTTTGATTGTTAAGGGGAGAAACTAACTTTCTTAGAGGCCAACGGTACAATATTGCAGCCCAATAGAGTGTCTAGTCTCTGCTGCGTACCGTTGAGAAAGTCTATAAATTCTCGACTCTAGGGAAGTGGCGAAGTGAGCCAGCATAAAGTGAAATCGCTGCTCGATTTCACAGGTCTATTCTCTCTCAGTAAATGACTCGACAGTCATTCTTAGCACACATAGCTATACATTGTATACACGAGTTATACAATATCATTACTCTTTGAAATACTTAAATTTCTCCTGACATCTGGCGACCTTATGCCAGGATTAGGATGCAACCATAAATTTCCCCTGACAACATATCCCTACTCATCTTTCATCTTACATTACATCACCACACTACATGCCATACTTTGAATATACGGAACTTACTCCCACCACTCCCAGCCAACAAACAACGAATGATCACATATCACCCGCCGAGGACGATACAGTGACTCATCTTCGTAGCGGCCGCTCCTACCCTCGACCTAGCACTGCCACACAAACTGCATGTCCCACTGAACTACATACTTCCAATCCAGATACTATCCATCCAGATAGCTCATACTCTACCCCTGACTCTACGCAGCTTTCTTCTATCCCTGCTCCTTCCACTATCGTTCACTCTCCTGCCCCACTTCATCTCCCCTCTCACTTACACTTAACTACCACTACCTCATCTCTCCCTCAATCCCCTACTTCAATCACTTCCACACTTCCAACCATGGCCCAAGCAACCCCTACTCCACAGTCTATCTATCTCGACGATGCCAATCGTCCCAAATTTACTGGCAAGGACTCAACTTGATCTGTTTATGATTTCCTCAGAGAAGTAGAAACCGACATCCACAATCGGCAGATTACAGGTGAAAACCTCAAAGTCTCTTATCTCATGTGTCGCTTACACCAAGGCAAATCGGACGTCGGATCCCCGATCCGTGCAGGACATTTCGATGGCATTAAAACCTTTGATGATTTCCGTAAGGAACTCATAACCCTTTGTTGCCAGCATTCCAATGCTGCATCTCTCATTGGATTCACTAATCTCCTCACTCAAATGGATGATGATTTGACAGTCCCAACACAACATGCCAAACTACGCGAAGCAGCCGCTGCCATGAAGGCCACGAGTAGCGAGATGCGCCAATTACTTGCAGGAACAAAATGGGTAGAAGTACTAAATGGAGCTCCTATGCTTTCACTCAACAACTCTGCAGATTTAATTGGTTACCTGAGATTCCTCCATTGGCTTGATCCAAGACAGAGAGAGATAGCCATGGTGATAGGTTTCAGTCCAGGATAAAATTGTCGAGATCACTAAAACCATCCATGAAAGGACAGGCTTAAACCGCACTCGTCAGGCCACAAACCGCCTGTTGGTCTCCCAAGTCTGTCACACTTCCACTCCCCCAGACCAATACCGCTCCCGTTCCACCACATGAGGCAGACCTGCCACGCATCGTTCTCTAACCGCCGGTTGTGATCAATCTAGCGTCCGGTAGAACAGACAATCCTTGGTTCTTTGGTAAACCCAGACATCGAGAAACCAGTTGCGACGGCCTCACTCCCAAACTAGACAGCGTATGCCTTCCCGCTCACGTCATCCTACATGTAAGTATCATAAGACCAGTATGGCTCACACTACTGAGGAATGTCGTTACCTCAACCGCCGCCAGTCGGGGGAAGCGCCGCGCTCGTATTGGACCAATATGACGTAGCAACAGAACACCAACTCCCCAACCGCCATGTTGGACCCATAACTTCCTCAGGCCTAGTCATTCTAGGACGGAGTAATAACATACCAACGTCGTTCTTCATGGACACTGGATCTATAGTAAACTTGACTTCTGATACCTCTTTAAACATCATTCAACGCCAACGCAAACAAGTCAGTTTCCTTGAGTCGCCTGACATTCGCCTATGTGGTGTAGAAGGCTCAGAATTTAAGGTCAAGGGAAGAGTCACTTTGGAATTACAACTAGACAGCGCCTTGCTCCCTTTCCCAATAGAATTTCATGTTACTGACGAATTGAAATATCCAGCAGATGCCCTTATTGGCTTACCCACCATAGCACAACGCTCCATTGCATTATTACCTGTCTGTAGTAGTACAGACATTTCTGGGTTCCCAGTCTACAGTATGGAATGTCCCCATCCTGTACTTACAATAACCTCAGTCATTCAGTCCCCCCTGACTCACGCACTACCTAAGAGTACAGAACAAGTCAAGCCATCATCATCATCATCATCATCATCTGAGAATAAAGACATCATTCCCTCGCTGACTGAGAGCAAGGACATGAATTCCTCAACAACTAATGATACATCCTCTCAGCATTCAGAAAAGGCTCTTCCGACCTAACAGCACTACAGCCGACTCAGACATGTCTCAGTTAACTACCTCACAGAGTCTGACTGATGTTTTCCAACATGCAGAGACGAGGTGTGCAGTAACGAATACATGCACAATTTTGCTACCGCATGAGTTCACCAAAGTTTCTGTTCGTGTTGTAGGTGCGAAAGAAGGAGTGGATGTACTAACACTACCTGAGACGTGGTGTGTGAATGACTTAACTTATGAGTCAGCCTGGTGCACGGTCTTAGAGAACAGTCTATGCTATCTACAGTATACTTGCTCAATGTCACGAATGCTCCACTGAAACTTAAAAGTGGTGTAAAGATCGGAGACTTCCTAGTATACCCAGTGGCAGTAATGGTGTGCCAGGAATCCTCTATCCCTACTGTTCATGCTGATGATGATAGTAAACCAACAGGTGTATGTGCCATTAACTCTATGGGATCTGCTCCGACTCGTTCACCTGACCTGCTCTCGAATCTGACTTGCAAGGACTTCCCACAACGTAAATCCCAACTGCTCGACCTTTTGCACGCTTACAGAAACGTGGTAGCCTTACCCGGAGAACCGATGGGCAGGACAGACTTTGTCAAACTTCACACAGAACTTGTACCAGGAACTCAGCCGATTTACATAACAGCGTATCAGTTACCTCACAGCTTGAGAAAACAAACAGAACAGATGGTACAGAAAATGTTAGTTCAGGACATTATCGAACCCTCCGTCAGTCCATGAAATAGCCCTCTTTTCTTAGTCCCAAAGAAGGACGGCAACTTTAGACCAGTAGTGGACTACCGTAAGGTAAATTCCGTAACTGATCCAGACCGTTTCCCGTTACACGTCCACACAGATTTGCTAGAATCACTAGGTGAAAATAACGTAGTCTTTTTCATCCCTAGACCTCCTCAGTGGTTACTGGCAGGTCGAAATGCAAGAATCCTCTCGCCCAATTACAGCCATCAGCACCCCTTCTGGACATTTTAAGTTTAAGAAACTTCCTTTGGGTTTGAGGAATGCTCCTTCAGTATTCATGCGACTTGTCCATTTGGTCTTCAGTGGCATGATGAGCCACTCTCTTTTTGCTTACCTAGATGACATAATTGTTGTGAGTAAATAAATCTCTGACCATTCTGTCAAACTACAACAAGTATTTGAATGCATACAGCTAGCAGGCCTGAAAATCAACCTCAGTAAATGTGACTTCCAGGGAAAGAAAATCAACTTTCTAGGACATGTCGTCGATGCACAAGGCATTCATACTAATGACAATAAAACTAAGGTGATCATCAATTTCCCAGAACCTACCACTACCGATGCTGTAAGGAGTTTCCTAGGCCTAAGTGGTTACTACCATAGATTCCTTAAAGACTATGCAAAGATCGCCGCTCCTCTAACCCACTTACTAAAGAAGAATGTATCATTTGTATGGACTAACGATCAGTCACAGGCTTTCCAAGCGCTAAAGACAGCTCTTGTCAATGCTCCAATTTTAGCATTCCCTGATTATAGCAAACCCTTTCTTCTATGCACAGACGCCTCCGGTGCAGGACTTGGTGCAGTTTTAATGAAACTCGATCAAGCATCATGGAAGCGTGTAATAGCATATGCTAGTCGCGCCCTTACCACCGGTGAACGTAATTACAGTGTCACCGATTTAGAAGCTTTTGGTAGTAGCCTGGTCCTTGAAACATTTCAGAGACATAGTATATGGTTATCCAGTGCATATCCAGACAGATCACCTCCCTCTGTGTGATTTGTTTAAGGGACGCAACCTCACTGGTAGGTTAGCTAGACGGTCCACCTCCATCCAGGACTTCAATCCCACTTTTCAGTATGTCCCAGGAAAATCGAATGTAGTCGCAGACGCCCTCTCCCGTCATGTAGCCGCACCTGTCACGTCCCTGCAGCCCAAGGTCATTGACAGCACAACCCTAACATCAGAGGATGTTCAAAACTTTCAGCACAAAGATTCCATGTGGTCACAAGTAGTTTATTTCCTTGAACCAGGAGATGCCTCGACCTTATCTCCACTGCCAGTACCACTAGATGAGTTCATACTAAAAAATTATCTCGTACAGAAAAACATTCCTTACAGGGAAGGATTTGCCCAATAGAGAAATACACGAACTCGTTGTCCCTACTGACCTAATATCTGTAATCCTTCAAATCGTTCATGAAACACCTCACGCATCCCATCCTGGTAAAGACCGATGCTTGCGCCAAGCACGTCTCGAGTACTATTGGCCAATCATGCATCGTTATATCAATGAGCACTGTGACTCTGCATCACGTGCCACCACCACAAAGGATCAACCGGCTTACCTGCACCGCTCTTACAAAACCCAATCCCGTCACGACCATGGGAAACAGTCTCCATCGATCTTCTAAAACTCCCTCTTACGGAATCAGGCTCTGAGTATTTGTCTGTTGCAGTCGACCACTTCTCATGCTACTGTGTCCTCGTACCCCTCTCAGATAAGATCGCAAAGAGTGTTGCACGTGCCTTCGTATATCACGTAATTTGCCCATTCAGTACACCACATACCATCCTTACTGACAACGGTACTGAGTTCAACAATAGTCTCCTGGATGAGATCTGTCGCCGCTTTAATATTAATAAGTGCAATGTCGTTCCTAACCATCCGGCTTCCAGTGGCTTTGTAGAGTGCCACAATAGAAAAATCTTAGAGTGCCTCAGACACCTTGACTCCCATATTTCGTCATGGGACGACTGGATTCCGCAAGTGGCATCCTCAATCAATAGCTCCATCAACACATCAATTGGCGAATCTCCCTTCTTTGTCCTCTTTGGTTTTGACAAAGACCTACCATACACCCTGTTATCCTCAAAGCCAGACCCCATCTATAACATGGATGATTATGTCAAAGTAAAATTGGCCAACTTCCAAACAATCCATCAGTATGTAACATCCAATCTCGCTTCATCTCAGGAGGACATGATGCAGCGCCAACATAAATCTGCCTCCCCTATCACTATCAACGTCTGTGATCTAGTCTTTGGTCATTCCCATACGCGCACCTCTAAATTGGATGACAAATTTACTGGGCCCCACTGCGTACTCAATAAACAAGGTAACAAATTTCAAATCCAAGACCTATCCACTACAGACACCAAATGGGTCCATGCTGACGATCTAAAGCGTGCACCACGAGGCCTATTGTTGGAAGAGTCCCTTGCATAACCTACTGCTACCCCTCCTGTTCCACAAAATCAAGACCCACCTCAAGGCCATCATGGGGAAACACAATCCAAATCAGTGTTTATATTATCTTTCCTACCACTCTCCTGGCAGTTGCAATACATAACTGACAAATTCACTGAGCTCAATGACACATTTTCCATTTAGACACCCGTTGGTCGTTCTCGTGTGAAACGAGGTCTCTTTGACCTCGGAGGTGAGATTCTAAGTGGCTTGTTTGGCGTCGCTACAGCCCGTGACCATTCTGGCTTTAAATCTGATCTTGCTGATTTAGCTTCAGCCCTAGAATCTCAATGCCGAGTCATCAAGTTCCAACACACTAAGTTACAGAAGATTACAGCCCACCCAAATGAAGTAACTTACACTCTAAACAACTTCACCGACATCTCAAAACAACATCTCTCGAATCTCAGCGTTATTTCTCAGTTCTATCTCAAACTCAACATGGATAATCTCCAACTAGCCACTGACTCTCTACTTTCTCAAGTCGCTTCCTTGGTTCGCTTCCTAGTCGATGCTATTAATGGACGTGTCACGGCAGACTTAGTACCTATCTCAGCTCTCCGCTCTGTATTAGAATGAGCTCACTCTACTTTCGGTCTGTCCCCAGTACTTCCCTACTCCTCTCTCGAATATTACTATCCAGTTCTCGAGGCCACTCTTCTCACCAAATACGTCGTCGTCCATATCCCTCTACGTTCTGCCATCACCTTCAACCTTTTCCACATCATTCCCTTCCCCTTCCTGTACAACAACTCCTTATTGCAAGTCTCTGTTCCTTCAGAATATCTCCTCCTCTCACATGACCGTCTTTCAGTTGCCTTCCTTTCCACCACCGACCTCCGGAAATGTTCCTCCCTCACACCTACCTCTCGTCTCTGTGCTGCCCACCTTTTTGCTATCTTCCCTAGCAGCGCTACATCCTGTGAGTCTGCTTTAGTTCGCAACCATTCCATATACTCGGCCTGTTCCTTTGTTCCAGCTCCTGAGCTCCCAGTCCACCATGCTCACCTCAACCACGTCCAGTACTTCTTCCTTCCTGTTCCCATCTCCGTCACCATCATGTATCCTGGTACTTCGGTCCGCTCCGTACCTGCTAGTGGTCTCCACAAAGCACCGGACGATTGTACCGTCAAATCAGAGTCAGTCATCACTTACGCCACTCGCTATCACCAATCAGTCCGTAAACACTCCTATGACATCTTCCAACCAATTGACATGCCTTCCAACCTGCCATCTGCTAACATTACCATCACCTCCCCCAACATGCGTATGCTAACATTCCTCAACGACAGTGACTTCATTATGGAGCAATTTCTCTGGCCTTCAGCCGTTCATGGGTTCATCCAACAGTTGTGTTTCCCCCTGTGGTCATCTCTTTCATAGGTTTCCTCCTCGTCATCTGTGCAGTGCACTGTTGTGTCCGGAAAATGGAACACAGACTGCAGGAAATCCGAATCGCAGCAGGCATAGTACGACCTCCACAAGACGTTGAAACTACCCATACTTAGTGCCCTTACATTCAGTGATTACCAATGCCAACTGATAAATACACAAACTGTGGACAGAAACAAATACCACCAGCAAATGATGCCATTTCTCTGATACAGTACTGTGTGACATACAGAAACTACCCAAAAAAAAAGAAAAAAAAAGAAATGTGCAAACTATATAGAAAGAGTTACAGTTATGTATATCTCAGAACCATACTGGGCACATACCGATACATTAATTCTTGTTTATCTTATATTTAGACTTATGTATTACTGCATTACGTATTTAACCTTATATATTACTTGCATACATCCCCTTGACATGGTCATGTCCTCCCTTCAACCCCTGTCTCATTCCTCCTTATACAAACCTCCCACCTACCTTTGTAATATAGACAACCCCCAAATAACTCCACTTTCGTGTCAGGACACACCATCTCATCTCAGCTACCCCGGGGAGTATTGTACCCCATCTGCCCCCCATGTAAATATGCGCCCCCCCCCCACACACTGCATATGTGTCCCCACTAAAAGCGCTGACTAAACACGTGCTTCCACAGTGCGAGCTACGGAGATGTAACAAAGTAAGGGCTGACATTCGTAAGGGGAACACTCTGTTCTGTTATCCAACATTAAAGCCTTTAAATAGCTACTCCAGGATTTTCATTAAATCATCAAGGGACTGTGGATAAC
Source organism: Birgus latro (assembly GCA_018397915.1). NCBI lineage: Eukaryota > Metazoa > Arthropoda > Malacostraca > Decapoda > Coenobitidae > Birgus > Birgus latro. Next base: position 7,996 of record JAGKTI010040865.1, read on the forward strand.
AAAATTTCGCCATCTGTGTTAGAAAGACTAAAAGCCTAGGCTCTCCCTAACAAATTATGCTCATTAATTGGAGATTAGTTAACGAATCTCAGGCAGCGTGTAGTAATAAATGGCTAATCATCGGACTGGCTGGAAGTAACAAAGGGGGTTCCTCAAGGGTCAGTTCTAGAATCAGTTCTTTTCGCAATTTTTATCAATGATAAAAAAAAAAAAAGACTCGTTTCTGATGTAGGGAAACTTGCAGATGACACAAAGACTGGAGACAAAGTAAGTACGAAAGCAAACTGTGAATCAATACAAAATGATCTGGATAAGTAAATAATCTATCTATCTATCTATTGCCAGACGCCTTAATCCTGTACGGGGTGGCCACAAACAAATCGCCTCCATGTTGCTCTGTTCCCCGCCATTTCTCTACCCGGCTCCCAGCTCACACTTCTCTCTCTCATGTACCTCTCCACTCCTTCCCTCCATCTCATCCTTGGCCTCCCCCTCTCTCTCCCCTCCTCCACCTCACTCACATACACTCTCCTCGTCAGTCTCTCACTCTCCATCCACTCCACATGGCCAAACCACCTTCATGTGTTTCTCCTAATGCTTCCTATCACATCCATATCCACACCACAACATTCCTTCACTTCCTCTTTTGCCAGTCTGTCTCTCCATGTGACTACACATGGTCCTCTCAAATAACTAATTTCCACTGGTATCACTCTTGACTTATGTCTCTCCAACAAGGTCCAAGCTTCACTTCCATACGTTAGAGTTGGTATCACAATACTGTCATGTAGCAGCTTTTCCACTTCCAAACTCACTTCCCTGTTTCTTATCACTGCTTTCAAGGAACCAGCAACCTCTCTTCCCTGCTGCACCCTTCCATCCTTACTCATCACACTACCTAAGTACTTAAACGCACTCACATTCTCCCTATCCTCCCCATCCAGTCTCACTGTACATTCACTGACTTCACTTTTTTCGAAGAGCATCACTTTACTCTTCCCTACGTTCACCTTTAGATTCCGTTCCTTACACACTCTCCCAAACTCATCTACCAAGTCTTTCAGCTCCCCTTCGTCTTCACCTAACAACAAAGTATCATCTGTAAACAACAGCACAGGGAGTTTCCAAACACTGCCCTCTCTCACTACGGCTGCTCCAAGATCCACTGCTCTACCTTGTATCTTTTATAACCCCATCCATATACAGACTGAACAACCATGGTGTTACGAGGAGTTATCCCATTTTTCATACAGTACGTTTTCTTTTGTTGTGTATCATGAATGTAATGAATATTATGTTTATTATTGTATAATGTGGTTGTATATTGTGTTGGAGTTTATCTTTGGNTTGAGTATCAGTGTATTTATTTGTAAATATATGTAAATAGTGTAGTAGACTATTTCATTATCATTGATGGTGTGATGGATGATAGAGTATTTGTGGTGGAGATATTTCATGTTGCTATCCAGCTGGCCCGGGAATGAGGAGTTGCAGGCCGAACGAATTTCTTGCTGTACCTAACCATTGCAGCGTGCTTGAAGAGTGAGGACAGCTGGGGACGTAACACATGGAGACATGACACATCCTTGTTTCAATCCAACCTTCAGGTAGAAAAATGCTCTCGGTTCACCATCCACACGCACTGCAGCCTTAGCACCCTCATATATACTCTTCACGGTCTTCAACAACTTCCCATCTACTCCATATATTCTTAATACTTTCCACAATCCTTGTCTATCCACCCTGTCATATGCTTTCCCCAATTCCATGAAGGCTGCATGCAACATCTTTCCCTTCTCTAGAAACTTTTCCACTAAAGATCTAAGAATGAATATCTGATCTACATAACCTCTTCCCTTCCTAAAATTTTTACCTCACTGGTCTTCTCCAGCTAATTCCTTTGTTATTTTAAATACCTAACTCTGTCAGTAAGTACCCTACCATATATTACACTAAGAAGGCAAATGCCCCTATGATTACCACACACTTCTTTTTCCCCTTTTCCTTTGTACAAAGTAATAATTATACATGACTTCCAATCCTCCAGGACTTTACCTTCCTCCCAGGCCAATCTGCACACCTTCCACATTCATTCTATTACTATCTCTCCCACATGCTTCAGCATTTCACCACACATTCCATCAATTCCTGGGGCTTTCCCCATTTTAACGTTCTTCATTGCTTCCACAACTTCCATCCTGCTGATTTCTTCCTCTCTTCTCACATCCCTCCTTCTCCCAGCCATTCCCCAGCCACTTATACTTGCAGTATTTTCATTCTTTATGTTCAACAGCTCATTAAAGCGTTCTCTCCATCTGCTCACTTTTTCTCCCTTCTCCAC
>JAGKTI010040866.1:0-10336 GCA_018397915.1 Birgus latro
TGGTGGTGTAGGGTTGGTGTGTGGTGGTGTAGGGTTGGTGTGTGGTGATGAAGGGTTGGTGTGTGTTTGTGGTGGTGTACGGTTGGTGAGTATTTGTGGTGGTGTAGGGTTGTGTTTGTGTGACCAGTGTGAGGAAGTTAAGTGTAGTGTTGTTTTTATGTGAATGTGTTTGGGAGTATTTGAAGCAACCCTAAGATAGTTAATTAATGTGGAGTGACTGGAGGTGGAGAGACTGACTAGGAGAGCATATATGATTGAGGGGAAGGGAGAGACTAAGGGTAATCATAGAAAAAGTGGAGGCAACTTTTAAATGAAAGTTAGGTGTTAATTCTTTCACAACTTATAACAAAATAACTAAGTGGAAATACTGTAACTAAAAGGTCTTTGAGTCTTTATAGCAACAAAGATTAATGCATCAGATTTAACCCCCCCCCCAACAGGCACAGTACTATGGTCCCATCTCCATCGGCACACCACCCCAGTCGTTCCGTGTGGTGTTTGATACAGGCTCATCCAATCTGTGGGTGCCGTCAAAGCAGTGCCACTACACCAACATTGCCTGCTGTGAGTACCATCATTATGATGATTATTTTTTTTTTTAAATTGTAAATTATTATTATTATTAATTTTTACTTAACAGAGATCTTTGTCCGTTAGCAGCTTCTTTTTTTGCGTCCTGTTAGTAATCTATAGTTCATTCATTTCATTATCATCATCATCCGGACTCTCCTTTCCCACCCTAAGGCAGGGTGAGGAGTAGCAGTGTCTAGACAGGCAAAGTTTGCCCATTCAGTGGGCCACATGTCCTTTCACTCATCATGCAGGCCCAGCAATCCTGGCTCCATCTGATCGGCCAAATGGTTTCACCACGTACCGTAGCTTCATTTATACCTATCCGATGGAGTCAATCCGAACGTTGTCACGTTAAAATGGGGTGCCAAATTCCCAGTCATGCTGTTCTCTGCACAAAATTCATCCAGCCAGCTTGCTTTCTTGTCAGTCCAACTTTCATACCTCTCTTTCTCACAGTCATCCATCATATCTCACCTTCTCGGTCAACCTCGCTTCCTCCCTTCATCAAATTTGCACAGATATACCTTTCTCACTACTCGGTTGTCATCCATTCTCCCCACATGACCATCTCGGTACACTTTCTTCGATTCTGGTGTCCACAGACTTCCTCACTCCTCATCTTTCACGAATCACATTATTCATTCATTTTGACCTGGGGGAAATATTTGCCCTCTTGCAGCTTGTTTCCATGATCTGAAAATACAACATTGCATGCTGTAGTTTGTTCATTTTAACTAGACGGACTTTGCTGTACAGTCAGGTTACATTTGTGGAAAACTGTTCAGATAATGATTGGTTGTATGTCAGAAACTTCGGGAATGAATAATTAAAATCGCCATTCATACATAAGAAGATAGTGCTTCACAGGGGATTATAATCGTATATGCAAAACTGGCCATCTTATAATAAAAAGAAGGATGCTAGAATGTTGGGATCTTATAAGTGCATGATGGCATAACACTAGATTGTTTAGTGAAATTGACCTGTATTCTGTGCTTATTTAATTACCAGTACAGTAAACTCTCAATTATCCTATGCAGATGACATAACACTTACATGCACACACCAAAATGGAAACACAGCCACACAAATCCTCCAACACATTACATGAATGGTTCACCACAAACAGACTCAAAATAGCCCCAGCCAAATCTACAGTGACCCTTCTCACAAACTGGACAGCAGAACACAGTCACATTCCACACCTCACCATAGACAACACTCCCCTACCACACACACACACACACCCAAAATCCTTGGTGTAACATACAATGCATCAGTGTCATATAAACAACACATCACAAACATCAAAAATAAATTAACACCAAGACTCGATGCCTTGAAGTCACTGGCCCATACAACATTTGGACACAACAAAGAAACCACCACCACAGTATATACGTTCAGTGATGAATTACGTAAGCCCTGCTTGGGCTCCTAACCTCACTACAACACTCTTCAGACCATACAAAACAAGGCCTTAAAAATAATGACAGGCTGCACAGCAACTGCACCTACAGACCACCTACACCAAGAAACCAAAGTCCTCAAAGTCAAGGATTATCTAGACATGAGAGGCACCCAAACTCTCGCTGCAGCCTCCACAAACCCACACCATCCACTACACTACATGGCAGCACATCCACACACACCAAGGAACATCAAAACAACACCCAGCACACGATATCATACACAAATACTATCATCTCTTCCCCCCTGCCCACCTCAGACCAGCTTCCAGAAGCATATTCATACTCAGATCACTCGCCGTTCCATTCGGTCACTCAAAGACAACACACAGCTGCATGCACGGCCTCCTGATATCCATCCTTCTGAATCCCATCTCCCCCGTGAGAACAGGGTCCACCTGAGCAGGCTGAGATATGGGCATCATCCAGCCCTCTTGAGTTATCAGAAGAGGCTGGATGACTTTGTCGCTGACGCCTGTCCAGGATGTAACACAGCACCCCATACTATTAAGCACATCATGGAAGACTGCATTGCACACAATATGCAACACAGCACCCCATACTATTAAGCACATCATGGAAGACTGCATTGCACACAGTCACCTACACCAACAACACAACATACATTTCTTGAGAGCTCTGTGGGAAAGCCCGGTCTCTGCCATGGCCTTCCTGAGGGACTTGGGGCTGTTCGACCAGACTGCCTAGGGAACAACTACAACTACTACCACTATCAATTATCTTTTAATTACCAGTACAGTAAACTCTCAATTATCTATTATCGCAATATCCGGCCCAATGCAGTTCCCGGTGCTGCTGGCTCGGCTCTATTAAAGCAATATCCAGCGAAATTATACAGCATCCAGCATAAAAACTGGACACCCGACAATTCTATGCAATATTCAGTGTTGGATCATGTCAGCTGGCTCATAATTGGTAGCCAACTGGTGCTGTATTACTGTTTGGTATCATTATTTTCATCATTTACTCATGGAAACATTTTTAGGATAATGAGTAGAGACTGACAGTAACACATTACCTGGCTCGACGCCGAATGTTGAGCCGATGGGGGGTACTATTCAGTATCCAGCGTTTTACATTATGCGACGCGCTTGGCTGAATTACAACAGATAAATGAGAGTTTACTGTACTGTATTCCGTACACTTTGAGTACCTGTATGCAAAGTTGCCATCTCACCATATTGAATTCTGAGCCGTAACAAATTATTAATACTGGAATATGGTGCTAAACATGAAAAGTGTTATGGAAAGGATGTGTGACGGTGCTGTTGGCTTCTGGGAAACAGGCTGTTAAAGGTAAAAAATCTCTGCCAATATCTTCTGTTAATATTTTAGGAGAGGAATACAGTCAGTACCTAAGGAGTTAATGAAGTCTATACTGTACCGTTTTTACTCTTAACTTGGCCCAGATTTTCATCCATTTGCAGGTTATTTCATGTAGCTCAGTGGCAGAAAAAGACAATACTGCAGCTCTGCATCCTTTCCACAGCACTTCATGACTAACATCGTATTCTAGTGCTAATCTTTTGTTATAACTCTGCATTCTGGATGGAGAGAGAGTAATTTTGGCTTAAGTTTGAGCAACAAGAGTGTGCATTATTTGTATCTAAAAAGAAGAAAGGAGGGTAAAGAGTGGAGACTGGAGGAAAAGGGAAGGAGGAGTGTAGAGGGGAAGAGAAAGGGGTTATCAGCATACTGTCTGTCTATCTATTGCCAGACGCCTTAATCCCGTAAAGGGTGGCCACAGACAAAATGCCTCCAAGTCGCTCTGTCACCCACCATTTGACCGCCCTCCCCCCAACTCACTCCCCCCTCCCTCATATACCTCTCAGCTCATTATTTATCAGCATACACAATGGATAATATATAGGAGAATACTGTGTTAGTCATTGACAGAACTAAACTCTACTCTGTTCAGTCTGACTGGGCATAAAACTGGCAATGTAATGGTTGTGCATCCTTCTTACAGCACTTCTTGATGACCAGCATCATATTCTAGCACTATTTACTTGTCATAAGTTGATATTCTAAGTAGTGAGATGTCAATTTTAGGCAAAGTTAGAGGGGGAAAAAAAGAGTATAAACACACTGACACTACTTCCTGTGTGTATTGTACTTTTTTTTTTTAACAAAATTTTGAGCCAGTGATATTTCTGTACGGTGTATTCTTGCTGCTTCCAAGTAATTGTATTCATTAGTAGCAACAATGGAGGGGGGCAGAGGAAGGGGGAGGCCAAGAATGAGATGGAGGGATGGAGTGGAGAGGTATATGAGAGAGGGGGTATGAGCTGGGAGCTGGGCAGTGAAATGGCGGGGGACAGGGCGACATGAAGGTGATTTGTTTGTGGCCACCCCTTACGGGATTAAGGCATCTTGCAATAGATAGATAGATAGTAGTAGTAGTAATAGAGTAATTTGTGTGTCTCCACCTAGTTAACAGGGGTGCCATAGAGGGCTCCACATCACCCTGTTACTTGGTTATATGGTTACCACCCAGCATTGTAAATGGTTTCCTGGGTTACAGGAAGCCATTAGGCTTGTCACTCAGTGCGGAGTCACTTGAAGTGGAAAGAAGAGTAAACATGACAGGAAGGATGGGAGAAATAGGAAGTGAGAAGGACAGACAAAAAGAATAATAAAAGGTGAGGGATGAAGTAGACATTACCACATCAAGTGAGTGGATGATGATCAGCACTGCCTACCACAAGTCTCAGAGGGGTAGAATGGAATTTACTAGTAACATTACCTTTATCTGCTCCATCTGTTTCACAAAGTCAGCCCTGTCTGTCTGTCTCAATCTTTAGCCAGGTGCCTTAATCACAGAAGGGTTGCCTCAGTGTTGTCCTGCCCATCATCAGGCTGCCCTCCCTACAGTTCACACCCCTTGCTCATACAAACCCATCCTAACTGGTCACCCTCGCCAAGTTACATAGTCACGTAGAGACAGGAGGAGTAAAATCAGAATGACTTTCCCGGGCCATGGAGGTTAAGGCAGTGTAGTATAATTGTCAGTAATGAATGTGAATTAGTGGTGCGTGTGGTGTTTAGCACAGTAAGGTTATTCAGAGTGGCATGTGATACTGTGTCCCACCTTATCCATAGCTATTGCTTTTGTGTATTACATCGTAACAGTAATATTTATAATTATTTAATATCAGCAACCATATGTGCTCCCTACGTGTCAACAAGTGGGTTGGTGGAGGGTTAGTGCCCCTCCCTGTAAAACATAACTCAGTCAAATGGCCACCCCTTATGGGATTATGGCGTCTGGCAGTAGATAGATAGATAATGTACGTCACTAATATCTCACTCTGTATCTGTCTGTCAGTTTATTGCCAGATGCCTTGATGCTGTGAGGGGTGGCCACAAATAAATCTTCTTGTCACCCAGTCCTCCACACTGTTCTCCCTCTCTGCAGCTCACACCCCCATCTAAGATATCTCATCATCCGTCCATATCATTATCAGTCTACCCTTCCCCCTCACCCCTCAGCCTCACTCATGTACACTCTCCAAGTCAGTTTCTGATTCTCCATCCTCTTCTTCACTTATGCATTTCCATCCACATATGAGAGGATATAAAGATGTACAGTATGTGTAGAATAAATGGCCAGGGGAGGGGTGTTAAGACATCTGCAAAGCCACATTCAGTACAGAGCTAAATTCTTGTTATATGTCAGGGATGTGGTGTAGGATAGCACAGCATACTTAAAATGGTACTGTAAATAGGGAGAGGTACACACACACACACACACACACACACACACACACACACACACAAAATCTACCACTGTACATGTAAGGATAAATGACCAGTGTATATCCTGTGGTGGCATAAGGTGATTTAATTCAGTGAACCTGTTGGGGATCGTACAGTACTTATGCCGTGGAACTAAGAGACACTTTGTGCCTGGAGTAAATAACAAAAAAGGGAAATGAGTGCACCACCCAGTCCTCACCAAACCCTTTGCTTGTAGTGAGTTTCTCTGAGTAAATCTGTTTTGTTGTTGCCCCAGACTTGCTTGAATGTGAATGTTTTTTTTTTTTTTTAATGCAAGGAAGAAGGAACCAAGGGCCATGGGCCTGCATACTGTTCCTTCCAAGAAAAAGTAAAAACAATACAAAAGAGAGCCAGATTCAAGATACATTCATTTCGAGATGCCTGGACACACTGCGTTTGAAAGATTGGAGATCATAGGAAGCAGGGAATACAGACAGAGGGAGACAGTTCCAGAGTTGACCAGTTGCATAGATGAAGGACTGGGAGTAACGGTTAACTCTTGCATTAGAGAGTTGGACAGAAAAGGGATGAGAGTTTGTTGCTAGACGGGTACTACGTGCCCGTCGTAGAGGTGGAGGGATGCAAGCAGACAGTTCAGAGGAACAGTGATCATTGAAGTAGCGATAAAAGAGAGATAAAAAAGCAACAGTGCGGCGAAGAGACAAAGGTTGAAGGGAATCAGTTAGAGGAGGAGAGTTAATGAGACGAAAAGCCTTTGACTCCACCCTATTAAGAAGAACTGCTTGTGGGGAGCCTCCCCACACGGGCGAATAAAACCCGTGTACAAGGTCAACACCTGTGCAGGGGTAAAGAAAGCTCGGAGTCAGCCCAGCACACCTAATCTCTTGGAAGCAGATTTCACAAGAGATGTAATATGTTCTTTCCAAGACAAATCCCGAGAGAATGAAACCCCTAGCATGTTCAAGGATGATGCAGGACTGAGCTGGACATCATTAAACATTAGTGGGTAACCCTGAGGAAGATTTTGTCGGGTTGATAAGTGTAAGAACTGAGTTTTTGATGCATTGAAAATAACAAGATTATTTTTACCCCAATCAGAGATATGAGCCAAGTCAGACATTAGGTGTGCCATAGCACTATAGGCTAGAGATGACCTATGCATGCAGTACAGACTTGTTTGGGGGGATAGGGATGGAGCTGAGAGAGATTTTTATAATCGGGTACTGACGCCTTCGATTTATATTGGCGCCACCAGGTAAGGACATCCCTTCCAACACCAAAATTGTGTGCTGTAAAGGTGAATGTAATATGGTTTTTTGTTCTTAGCCAGAAGAGTAAATTATAATACAGTTTGTAACCTTATCTTGTTGCAGTGATCCACAACAAGTATGATGCACGCAAGTCCTCAACCTACAAGAAGAACGGTACAGAGTTTTCCATCCAGTATGGGTCTGGATCACTGTCTGGTTACCTGTCCACTGACATTGTCACTGTAAGTTGTATGTTTGTATTAATCTGTATGTCTTTATCTGTGTATCTTTTATCATATATTTATGTAAATTATATGTATATGTGTGTGGTAGGTGGTGGCTACCATCATCCACTCACTTGATGTAATGCTGCTTACTTCATCCTTCACCATTAACATTCTTTTTCTGTGTAAGCCCTCCTCTCCTCCTATTTCTCCCATCTTTTCTGTCACTTTTTATTACTCTTCTTTCCGTTTCAGGTGGCTTTACATTGAGTGACAAGCCTAATGGTTTCCTGTAAGCCAGGAAACCATTTACAGTCCTGGGTGGTAACCATATAACCAACCCATACATGTTCCCTACACGTCAACAAGTGGGTTGGCGGAGGGTTAGTGCCCCTCCCCGTAAAACAACTAACGCCAAGACAAATGGCTGCCCCTTACAGGATTATGTTGTCAGGCAATAGATAAATAGAAATTTGCATACTTATATTTCAGTGTGCACTCCTCCATCACATACCCATAAGCAGTCGTTGGTATAAAAAAATACTGTGCTGCTGAGGAAATATTTAACTTTAGTACATTGTAGTGACTAAGCTGCCCCTCACTGACTCAGGAATTGCTGCACGTATACTTCACTTAGCCATATAAAAAAAAAAATGATCTGAGAATCTGTGTGTGTGTGTGTGTGTGTGTCTGTCTTTGTGTGTGTTCATTCATGTGTGTGTGAGTGCGTGCGTGACTGCATGTACTTATCAAGGACATGGCAGATTTTCTCCGAGCTATGATTTATGTGCGAAGCAGCTGTTGCATGTTTTTGCATATACTTTACAGTGCTGTGGATTGTACTTTGAAGCAGCAGTGCCATTACTGTAAAACATAAACCACAGAAATCTATCTGTCTGTTGCCAGACACCTTAATCCTGTAAGGGGTGGCCACAAACAAATCGCCTCCATGTCACCCTGTCGCCTACCATTTCACTGCCCTGCTCCCAGCTCACACCCTCTCTCTCATATACCACAGAAATCTATCTATCTGTCTATTGCCAGACGCCTTAATCCCGCACGGGGTGGCCACAAACAAATCACCTCCATGTCACAGAAATCATTACACTTAAAACATCTTGTCACACAATTCTTTTTCCCCAAACTTTGCAGCAGCTGTTGGGAAATTGTAGCTGGTTTTGGCACTCGTTTAACCTTCTAGTCCATAGATAGAAAACATCAGCTGTACCATGGCCTGCCTCAATTTAGGGATTCATTGAGAGCAAAGAGTCAATAGTTGATGGAGGCACATTGGCAGTGAAGGGTCAGACATTTCCTGAGATGCTGAAGAAAATATTAGCGAGACCTCACTATAATGGACTAATTGGGGCCCAAACCATTCCGAAAAATGCGAGATTTCGATAAAAGTGACATCTGGACTTCCCCCTTCTAATCCAGACTTTTTCCGATATATCAGACATTTGTCCGGATCAAATAAAGGGTTTTAAAAGTTTTGACTACCATTGTGGTACTGTACTGTGTTATAATTTCACTACAATAATCAAATGGTATAATATAATAATAATAATACTGTACTGTACACTGACAAACATGTCTTTTATTTACCTTATTGTGGTGAACATAGCTGAAAGTGGTCCGGACTGCTTCTGGCTTTATCGGACTTTTTTCCGATATATAGGAATTTAGTCCAGTAGTTCCTCAAGTCCAATAAAAGCGAATTCCTATCTATTGAAGTCCGTTATATCAAAGTTTTACTGTATAATAAGAATATCTCTCATTTTCAGAAAGCTAAAGAGTGGGCCACACACTTATTACTCACCATTCAAGCACCAGGAATCTTACTGGTGCAGTATCTTAGGACTGATATTTTCCAGATTGGGACGCTGGGGGTGAAGGACCAGACATTTGCCGAGGCGCTGAGTGAGCCCGGCTTGACATTTGTGGCGGCCAAGTTTGACGGCATCCTGGGTATGGCGTATGACCGCATCGCCGTGGATGGGGTCCGGCCGATATTCTACAACATGGTGGATCAGAGACTCGTACCAGCACCAGTGTTTAGCTTCTATCTCAACAGGTGAGGTAGAGAGGGGCCTCTGTGTCCTGTATCTATCTGTCTGTGTCTGTCTGTAGGTTTGTCTGTCTGTCTGTCTGTCTCTGTCTCATGATTCCTTAATCCTGTAAGGGGTGGCCACAAATAAATTGCCTCCATGTCACCATATCCTCTGCCATTTGACTGGCCTCTTACCAACTCACCTCCTCTCATGTACCTCTCCACCCTCTTCCTCCATCTCCTCCTCAGTTCCCCCTCCCCTCTGTCCCACTCATTCACATACTCTCCTAGTCGGTCTCTCATTCTTCATTCTCTACAGCCCATCTGTTCATCTCATCCTTGGACTTCCCTTTCCCTCCGCCATCTCACTCATTTTTGGGACACCCTGTTGAATGGAGTTGCTCTGTCAGAAGTGTTTACGTTGTGTAAGTTTTTCAGTGATGATGATGGTGACAGTATGGATGATTGGTGATGATTGGTGATGATGATGGTGATGGTGACAATGGTGGATGATGACAGTGGTGGATATTGATGGTGGTGGTGATGAAGGTGACACTGGTGGATGATGATGACAGCAGTGATGATGATGAAGTTGATTCTGACAGTTGTGATGATGATGGTGATGATGATGACAGTAATTATGATGATGGTAATGACTGCGGTGGATGATGGTGATGATTAATATGGTGCATGATAATGATGATGATGATGATTACAACAATGAAACATTAATGATGATGGTGATGACTGATTGATGGTGATGAATATGGTGGATGATGATGATGATGATGACAGTGACATTAATGATGATAATGGTACAACGATGAAAATGCTGATTATGATAATGACTGATGGGATGATGATGACTATGGTGATAATAATAATGTGATAATGATGGTGATGATGATAGTGTATGCTTTCCAGGGACCCCACAGCTGCTGAGGGTGGCGAGTTGATCCTGGGAGGGTCTGATCCGGCTAAATACGCAGGCAACTTCACCTACATACC
>JAGKTI010040867.1:0-10335 GCA_018397915.1 Birgus latro
TAGCCACGGCTCTTAAACGAACGCGTTTACTAGCCACCCTCCCCCCCACTCCTCCCCTGAATCCCCATCCCCCCTCACTGTCGCCATCCAACGATCATTCTCTACCTTACTGTATTGCTATCCACCCTCACCTCTTACTGAAACAATCATCTACTGAAAAGGACAATGCTGGACGGTAAAAATAAAAGTATTACTGCAATACAAACTGTATAGCCTAATTTATCACCGGAGCGATAGTATAATACAGCCTCTATAAGTTTCCCTTGAGGTAATTTTTTAAGAGAAATAATATATTCAGGTCTTACTTTTTTTATGCCCTAGGTTTTCCCAAATCTACTGTCTAATACTGTCCAGCATTGGAGGGGGGAGGGATTGACGGGAGGAGTTTGGGGGGGGGAGGGGCTAGTAAACGAGTTCGTTTAAGTGCCGTGGCTACTGCCTCCCTCAGCTCTGGGCTTGGCTCGGGGTGGGTCTAAATTAGGGAGCGTGACTGTACATGCCCGGCTGACGGCGGCTCAGCGCGCTGGTGGGTACACCATAGTTTTTTGCATTTTTCTCAAAAATTGTTAGGCGTAGGAAAACCATTCGGACTCAAATGAAAGCCCATAAAATTCTGCATAAGATGATGAAACAAAAAATAATACTGGCGAGAAAAGTTTTTCGCTAGAGCTCCCCGAATAAAAAATATGTTGTCTGTAAGAAATTGATGTTACTTTTTCGCTTATTACTCGAAAACCATAAATCGCATCAAACCTGGAACTGTCCTGTTCGAAAGCTAATAAAATTATCTTTCTATTGATTGTATAACATATAGAGGTAGGACAGTAAACATTGGAATTATGATGTTGGGAAGCGAGATGAATGTTTCCGAATGTTTATTCACAGCGCCCTACCGTACGTGTAGTGTGTTTTTTTGTGTGTGTGTTTTGTTCGTGCTTATCGTGTAGAACAAACATCGACGAATAGGAATATATAGGATTTGTGGGAAAATAAATAAGTCTGGGTGGTGAAAATAAGCCGAGAATGCACGATTTTGGTGCGTGCAGAGGGCGGCGGGGGGTGCGTAGAGAGCTATGTGTCGTAGAACAAAAAACTTATGAAACTTATCCGTGCATGAAAGGGTTAATGTTTATTCTTTTGACATTGGTGGTAATATGACTGCCTGAAGTTGTTTCTAATGTGTGATCTTAAGACAGTGCTGATAATACGACTACCTGATGGTGTTTTATTGTTTGATCATTTGTTATTATCACAGTGTGAAATTGCTTTTACTTGTGATGAATGCCTGAAGTTGTTTGTAGTGTGGGATCTTAAGATGGTGTTGATAATGTTATGTCCACATCCCACAGTGCCACAGGCTCCAACAGCAGTAGCTCAGTATAGGAAGGACGTTATCCAGAGAATCGTTCTTCGTAGGGCCTGCCTTTTAACCCGAGGCATCCCAACGACGTATGGGTACATTGCAACGTTTTGTCAAGGTGACACCCGACGACATACCCATACGTTATGCAATTGCAGGGTCCGTCATTTGCACATTTTTCAAGTTTCACAGTTGATTTTTGGTAGGCATATGTCGGAGACCCTCCTCTACCCGCCGTCAGGTGGGGATACTGCCTGGCTCCACCTGACTCCCTTCCTCCCCTACACGCCAGTTTCTCGGCAATTCACCTGTTTGCAGTTACCTGGGCAGTAAAGACATGTTGCGCCACGGTCTCTCCAATTACGAAATTCACAGTGAAAGAGATTTTATGAGGTGGAGGGCAAAGGAAGAAATAAGCTAGAGGAAGAAACAAACAGAAGTGATGAGGTGGTAATGTCGTAAACGAAGGTCCCATATGTTGATGGGTTTGGTGAGTGAACAACGTTTATATCATCTATATTATTGTGTGAAAACCAATATACTCTTGTACTACAAATAAATTCGTACCAAATAAATAAATAAATAAATACGTAACTTAAAGTGGCTTGAAGTATTTACCCTTCCCATAGTTCGTTTTCTTTGAAGCCAGGTACCCTCATAGAGCATGAAAAGGTAAGGGTACTCTTACCTGTAGCAACATTTATGAGCTCAGGAGGGCGGTTTCTCTATGAATTTTCGATAATTCTCACCAAAAGTGGGGGCTTGAGACAAAAAAAAAAAAAAAGAGAAAAAATGGTTGGGATTGGAGGGGGTCAGTGGTGAAAAATCGGCTGGGACGTTATGGGTTAATATACAGTACACACGATCAGCTCAGGAGTAAAAAAAACTGGCTTCTCATGTTCATTGCCCCCCCTTTTTTTCTTTTTTTTTACCAAATAATTACACTGTATACACACCAACTATACTTCACAGATTTCACAAGTACCGGGACTACACTAAACTCGCAAGGCGTCAGATCAAACTGAACTGAACTGAAGCTCCTCTAGTCTCTCCTGCATCCCTTTGTAACTATCCCTGCCTCTCCAATGTTCTAGGACATTCTGTACACTCGCACCTACTAATTTCTCCCCCCTCTGAAAGCCGGAGTCATGGCCAGCCAGTTCTAGGTGCTCGCTCGAGCAAACCACCCCCTCTGCCCTCCTCCCCTTACCCCAGTATAGAGGTTTGAAACGTTTCGAACAGCCATGCCTGGTGTTGTGACGCGGTGTCAATAGATTTTGTTAGACACTCAGAACCATTAGGGCTTTAGTGTGCAATAGTATCTTTTTCCTACAACATGATTGTATGGATGTGGGAAAGGAACATAGGTGGAGGACCTGTATACTGACATCCTGATAAATAATCATAGCAAACGATGTCTGTTGAGAATGATGTATTATGTCTTTCCGCATCCATTCTCTCCCGTATTCACAACCCCGGGACCCTTCTCTCTCTCCTACACGCCCTCTCACCCTCATCCCCCACTTCCACCCTTCCTCACACCTCTCTTACCCTCTCGTCCCCCTCTCACGCCCTTTCTTAACCATCATAACTTTAGGTAATAATGACATGAACCATCTCACATTGACTTATATTATACATGCCAACTGTTTTGTTGGGTTGTAATCAGTTATGTGACAGATGCACTGCAACTTGGACTTTGACATACAGTTGTTTATTGGTCATACAGGTTCCGTGTGGTTTTTGACGTCCATTCATTCGTGTTAATGTGGTAATTTAGGTCTTATCTTACCGATATAACAACGTAAAGTGGCTGTCCATTTATTTCTCCGTTAAGGAAATGAATCAGGATCGGCTCAACTAACCAAACAGATCGTAAAATATTCTGGCCTGTTGCCACAACACTGACGCCATGTCATTATGTATACGAATTAATGAGAGTTGGAATCAATAGAATAACAACAGTGGTTAAACAAAACTGGTCAAAATTGTTAATGCATGTTATGTAAAATAACAAACGTGTAGTTAGTTATACACTGAACTCATTTTATTGCCCGTGAGGTTCTGTGTGTGTAAGATGTTTGTGGAACAGATAGCTTTCTGTGTCAACACCATATGGTTTGTGTTAAGCATGAAAAAAGGTTGTGGTTATAATTATGTTTTACTTCAGTGCTTGCTATGTGAACACCTTCCCTCTGTATTATGTTGATAGGCATGCCATTACAGTAATAAGCATACTTTTATAAACACAAAATACCACTTGTATGAAGAAACATCATCGCCCCGATCAATGGGTCCTTATAAGGAAAAACATTACACAGCTATAGGATTTAATACTTTAAGGTGACCTTATGTGGAATATTACAGAATACAATATTATCAGTACCTTGTCCACCCTACGTTAGCCTCAATGACCTCGCGTAGGCGCGAGGGCATCGAGTCAACTAGATGGGAGCAGATATTGGGGAGCCTCCTAAACCCCTCCCACACCTCCTTGGTTTTCTGCTCAGTACTCTCCCTGGTCTTCTCCTCTACTCCCCACTCCTGCTTCATTATGCCCCAGAGGTTTTCAATGGGATTTATATCACAACCTTTCGTGGGTCAGTCTATTACTTGTATCTCTGGGTGATTATGAAATCATTCCCTTACTCTTCGACTGGTGTGTATGGGAGAACGGTCCTGAACTATGATGATTGGGAGGGGTTATGGAAGTGCATATGCACGGACAGATGGTGAAAGGGAGGTCTCCAGTATATTAACGTATTCCTCAGAATTGAGGTGACCTTGAATGGGGACAAGCTCACCAGGACCCCCATACCACATCCATCCGTACAGAGGCACGCTTACTCTCCCGCTTCTGGCCCGTTCTGAAATTATTTTCTCTCATGAACCGGGTACCCCAAGATCTCCAGCAGTGACGGCGCTGAGCTGCTACAGATGAGAAACTGGTCTCATCCGTGAATATCACTTTCCGCCAAAACTCTTGGCCAGCGTTGACATAACGGTGTGTGAACTGTAGCCGAGCTGCTCGCTGATTTTCTGTAAGTTCTTCCTTCCTTGCTGAAACATAACAGTTTCTTCTGCCATTGTGAAGGCGCCGCCTTACTGTAGACACATTACACTCAAACTGCAACTCCCTTGTGAGTGTGACAGCAGTTTTCCTAGGACTTCGTTCTACAGCAGTAAGGAGTCGCCGGTCATCTTCAGGTGACGTTACCCGTGGTCGCCCTGGTCTGGCCTTGGTCTTGACGTGGCCCTCCTCTGCATCCCTCCTAACCCACAAACGCACAGTCTTTATGTCGATGGCCATGTCTCTGCTGATCTGTTTTAGGGGTTGGCCAGCTTTATAGCGACCAACGATTTCAGATCTGTGCTGGATAACCTCCGGCTTGTTGGCACGAGTGGGTGGAGCAGGTAGATGTCCCCTTCGTGGCATACCTGTGAACAATTGATTAACATACATATTGGCACTAATCGCAAGGATTATATATATATATATATATATGATTTTTTTTTTTGTGTGTGTGTGTGTTCAGGGTAAGCTCCTACATCTTTAAATTTAGAAGCTTGATACTTACCATAATGGCCTACTTTTACAGGATAAACAACTGGATTAACCTAAGCTTCCTCTGCTTGGGTTCTCATCTTCCATTCTTTGATAACACCATCCATACGGTGATAGGGATATTTCAAACTGCATAATTAACATCAACAGTATCACATAACTACAGAAACATGGAAAAGGATGTTAACCAACTGTGTAGTGTGGGTTCAAGCTGATAAAGTGGTCTTGCACGGACGGCTTTCGTGGGACTGCAGCCACAGGTGATCTGTGGTGATGAACGCCACTGCGCAAACGTTAACAATATGCAGGAACTACACCAACACAAACAAGCATAATTACTGTGAGTATTTATGCCACGGAATTATTTACTTCCCTAACTAACTGATCAACATTTCAGTCTCAAACATAGAAAGGCTACGGATATTCATTACGAACAGTATGTGCATAAAAGGATTCTGTATGTGCATAAAAGGATTCTATAAGACGAGAGAGTCAGGCTTACCTTCACAACAAGTGGCTTGGTAACGGCATGACTCTGATGGTTGAGTGTATGCAAGACATCACCTCGGTGAATCATTCGAGCTGCGTATGCGAATCTGTGAGGCACTACTTATATATCAACAGTTAGAGACACAAAATACCGTAGCCAATGCTGTTTATAACGTTTTGATAACAATTATAGTGGTAGAATATTATAAATAGGCAGTGGATGTCTGTGTGGCCCTAACAACACGGTCATCATTATGAACCACAGTGGTATACTGGAAATGTCGTTATTCTGTTGACTGTCTCTAAAGGAGTGCATATATTTGCACTTTATTGTCTCAGATGTTTGTCCAGAAAAAGGACAAAAAGAAACCATGTGACTGTCACGTGAGAGAGTGCGAATGTGGGAAAGGTATTATCAGTGGCCTTGGCTGTTCACTCATTTAATGTGCTATCATAAATCACTACACCGGACAAACTAATCCCAGATATGGTTATCGCTACACAGCTGGTTGACGGTATCACTGGCCTCGTTGGCCACTTGCGTCATTGCTAGTGTTAGTAAAGGATAGCGCATGTGATACTTGCCTTATTCGTCACACTCACGCACCACAGGTAGAGCAGAGCCACATATCAATTGATATAAAATCTCTAGGTCATATTGTTCATACTGATGGGCTCATTTCGTACGTAAAATGTCATGTTGACACAGAAAGCTCTCTCTTCTACAAACATAACATCTTACACACACACAACCTGATGGGCAATAAAATGAGAGTTCAGTGTATAACTAACTACACGTTTGTTATTTTACATAACATGCATTAACATTTTTGACCAGTTTTATATTTACCCACAGTTATTCTGTTCATTCCGACTCATTAATTCGTATACATAATGACATGGCGTCAGTGTTGTGGCAACAGGCCAGAATATTTTACCATGTGTTTGTGGTTAGTTGAGCCGATCCTGATTCATTTACTTAACGCAGAAATGACTGGACAGCCACTTTACATTGTTATATCGGTAAGATAAGACCTAAATTACCACATTAGCACGAATGAATGGACGTCAATAACCACACAGAACCTGTATGACCAATAAACAACCAGGCATGGCTGTTCGAAACGTTTCAAACCTCTATACTGGGGTAAGGGGGGGAGAGCAGAGGGGGTGGCTTGTTCGAGCGAGCGCCTAGAACTGGCTGGCCTTGACTCTGGCTTCCAGTGGGGGGAGAAATTAGTAGGCGCGAGTGTACGTGCATGTAGCAACAACAGTTCCAAGTCACAGGCAACCACAACATACCAAGCCTTCCCACATTATGTAACACTCCAAACTCTTTAGCATAAAAACTGAAATTAAATTTCATATTTCAGCAAACAGTCATATATGTAAAACATTATAAAGAAAAAAGAGAATATAAAGTACTGCATAACTTTACAAAGATACCTCCGCTCACAACAGCGGGCTAACTGGCAACTTTGACTCGTAAGTGAAATATGAGAATTGTCAGTAATACTTCAGCACCACCTAACTAGAAAATCCAGTTTCTAACATTACTTCCTCCCTAGTCTTTTTGTCATCCTGACAAAAGTACACAGTATATAACAAACATAATCCTTAATCCAAAAATAATGTGATCATACACAAAATTGTCCTTCCACTTATCAGCTCTTCTCCTATACCACTTCCGACTACGTCCCTGCTCCTCCACACAGTCCACTGCTCCTAAAATGACTCAGTCCTCTTCCTGGTTCACTTCTTCCCTCGGGAAACTGTCACCAACCTCTTGTACATCAGCTCCTTGGTCCTCTTCAACATCATCAGCTACGGGTGTGCACAATTCCTCGGGGACATCCCAGCTGTACTATCCTGGCACGTGGTACTGCCATAGACCTTGGTCCTCTTCAACATCATCAGCTACGGGTGTGCACAGTTCCTCGGGGACATCCCAGCTGTACTGTCCTGGCCCATGGTACTGCCACAGACGATTTACATGTACCACTATTGGGCAAGACTTCCTGCCTCCCCAAATCCAGTACGTTACGTCTGACACGCGGTTCATCACAGTGTAGGGCCCATCCCGCTGGCTCTGCAGCTTAGGTGACTGTTTCTTCACCTGCTGTAGCCAAACTCCATCACCATCCTTGAACCTCACCTCACTTGCCTTGGCATTATGCTTGCTCTTCATCATTTCGCCAGAAAACTTCAAACCTCGTTGAACTTGTTGATGTACCTCAGCCAGTTTTTCCTGAAGATGCTTCGCATAGCTGGAGGTGTCTGTAGGTCGCTCTTCACCAGGTGGTCTTCCCATTAAGAGATCAACTGGCAGTCGTAACTCGTTGCCCAGCATCAATTTTGCAAGGGTTTAGCCGGTAGTTTCGTAGGATGCTGAATGATATGCCATCAGCAATGCAGGTAATTTCTGGTTCCATTCTGCTTGTCCCTCTATGCAGTACTTGGCCAGTTCTTGTCGTAGGGTCCGGATGAATTTCTCCATCCCATCTGACTATGGCCTTAGTGGGGTCGTCGTGGTTTTCTTGATCCCCAGTGACTTGCAGCACTCACGGAACACAGCAGACTCGAAGTTTCTACCCTGGTCTGTATGTAACTCTTTTGGCATCCCAAAACTACAGAAGAACTGGTCAACCAACACCTGAGCAACAGTTGCGGCTTCCTGATCGGAGATGGCATAGGCCTCTGGCCACTTTGTGACGTAGTCCATGGCAACGCATATATACTGGTTTCCTCTTGCTGAAGGTCCAGCAATGTCCACTGCAACTCTTTCCATTGGTACACCCATTTGGTACAGCTGAAGAGGGGTGTAACCACGTTTCTTGGATTCCTTCTTGGCACAGCATACATCACAGGCCTGACACCATGCCTTGACATCCTGACGCAGGCCTGTCCAGTACAACCTCTGTCGCAACTTACCTAGAAATTTCTTCACTCCCAGATGCCCACTAGTGATCCGGTTATGAGACTCTTCTAAGAGGTCAGACCTCATTTTCTTTGGAACCACCAGTTGCCAATTCTTGCCGAGGCCATCGCATTTCTCTCACAAACACTCCAGTAGTCTGTTGTTCAAACGAAGAAGGCTCCATTGACTCTAGTAGTTTTTAGTTGCATGGTTGAATCTAGAAAATTCTTCTCAAGATGGTCGCAATGTACTCTGCTGCAGCCAGTCTAGCACTGGCTGTAAATCTCTCTCCTCCATCTGGATCTTCTTCAGGTCTTCTTCAGCTGACACTGGCCCTGTCACTGCAGCGCGACTGCATTTCTTGCAGTGATCTTCTTTCCCACTTCACTGCTTGCAAACTGGGTCACAAAGCAGACAACTCAATCTGTCAGCATTGCCATGTACCCGCCCAGGCCGGTGTTGCACATCATACGTGTGCTGGTCCACCTTACCGAGCCAGTGTGCCAGTTGTCCTTCCGGATACTTTAATGTCTTCAGCCACTCAATTGCAGAATGGTCTGTCCTATGAAGCAGGACCCATACAAGTACGGATGGAAAAGTCAAGGCTCTTCATCACTGCCAAGAGTTCCTTATGGTTCACACAGTAGTTCTGCTCTGGTGGGCTGAGCACTTTGCTGTAATATGCCACCACATACTCTTTGTCGCCTTTCTTCTGCAACAGGACTCCACCAATGCTATGGTCACTAGCATCACTGTCTAGGATGAATGACTGACACTGGTATGGGTATGGCAACGCTGAAGAGCTTTCCAGTGCATGATTTTCATCGAATGCCTGCTGAGTCACTACAGTCCACATAAACTTGTACCTCTTTCCTAACAACTTGTGCAGAGGTGCAGCTATCGTTGCAGAGTCCTTGACAAAACGCTGATAGTAGGTACACAAACCCAGGAAACTCTGTAACTCCTTTGCACAAGTTGGATCTGGCCAGTTATTCACAGCTGCCACTTTTTCCAGGTCAGTACAGACGCCACCGTCACCTACAATATGTCCCATGCACTTCACTTTTTTCTGGAACGAGTAGCACTTCTTTCGGGTTCAGCTTGAGGTGCACTGCTGGGAACCTGTTGAACACTCCCAACAGCCTCTCCAATTCCTGGTCGAAAGTTCACCCAAACACAATTACATCATCAGGATAAATGAGTGCCATCTACTAGTGCAGGCCTTCCAGTGCTCAATCCATGAGACGCTCAAAAGAAGCTGGGGCGTTGCACAGGCCAAATTACATCACTCTGATATGCCATAAACCCCGCCCATACAAAAAGGCTATTTTCCCCTTGTCCTTCTTTGCAACCTTGACCTGGTGATATCCTGCATTCATGTCTGGGATGGTGACCACTTGGCACCTGACAGAGCATCCATCATGCCATCATACATGTCCTTCATGGTCACCTCAATCAGGGCTCAATAATCCACACAGTACCTTAATGAGCCATCCTTCTTCCTTACCAGAACAACTGCTGATGCCCAGGGACTGCTGGCCTTTTCTATCACTTCCTGACTTTGAATATTCTCCATCACCTCCATTTCTTGCCATTGAGCTGGTGCCACCCTCCAAACCTGCTTTTTAATCAGGCGGTGATCCCCAGTGTCGATACAATGCTCTACCAGATCTGTGCATCGTGGGTCTAGGTCTCCTGTGCAAAAGGCATCAGCAAACTTCTTTATAAGTTGCCTTAACTGCAGCACATGTGAGTCATCCAGGCACTGGCAACTCCTGGAAAACAGGTCTTGCGAGTGGTCTGGCAGACTCCCATCTGCTCTGACTACACTTCTTCTACAGGCCTTCCAATGATGACACTCAGGGTCCACTGTCTGGTACAGTCCCACAGTTTTCCCTCGTTGATCATCCGAGTCTCACAGGACAAATTGGGCACCACAAATTGCACTTCACCTACACCTCCACCAAAGTCCTTCCCACCACTACTCCAGCATTCATCTCACAC
>JAGKTI010040870.1:0-10335 GCA_018397915.1 Birgus latro
ATTTTTTCAACAATTACAATTTTTAATCTCCCAGACATTCGAAATTTTAATGTGTTTGGTACGGTATATCTTTAGTGCTGCAATAATTAAACTCCGTATTATCATCCCCTTTGACAGAATGACGTCAGTTACCTTCGCCAAGGAGGCTGTGTTTGCCCCAGTTGGTTTGTTTGTCTGATTGCTTTTGTCTGACTGTTAGCAAGATTACTCAAAAAGTTATGAACGGATTTGGATGAAATTTTGTGGAAGGGTGGGCCATGGGCCAAGGAAGAAACGATTAAATTCTGGGGTGGAACCTGATCCGGAATCGAAGTATCTCGCGCAATATCTCCAAAAGTTCTCAAAGAATTTAAAGGTATTTTGTGGAAAGGTGGGCCACGGACCAAGAATGAATTGATTAAATTTGGGGACGGATGCGGATCCAGATCCTTTTTAATGGCAACTGCATTGACGGAGATGTGCGCTTTCTGAGTGCTTTCTAGGTCAAGCTTGTTTTTGATCTCTAAAAATTTTCAACATACAAGAGCTCCTAGTGATGAAAATGAAAGTTATATACAAGCCCTTCAGTTCTAACAGCCCTTCCTAAGCTGAAAAGAGTCGCTTGCAGACGGCAGGAAGAGCATATAGAAGACATCGTGTATAAGGACTTAACCCTTTTACGCTATGGACTCACTTGGATATTTTAACCCCTTCATCCCGATAACGTCTTTTCATCATAACTTATTCCTACTATCATTTAAGGATTGGACTGATACTAGGAGACAGTCTTTACTCCACGCCAGCCAGCATGTTTAAGAGCCTCACCCTCTCACCCACCAACTGAGACTCATGCAGGTTCTCTGTTAATTTCCGAATAGTTATGAACTTAACTGCGTGGCACAGGTCATTACTTCATCAACAAAAGAAAATGATCTTGGCCAATCAGAGGACACTGTTAGGGGACGGTGTTATGGACAAATTGGCTGGCGAGGAGTGTGGTAGTGGAAGTCGGTGTTGGCTAAACAGTTCATAACCCCACAGGTTCTAGAAGTTGCTAAGCTCAATACAATCATCTGGGAAGAGTTGCTGTTGTTGTACTACCCCAGTCTGTCTGATCGAGCAGATATAAACAACGCAGACAGTGCACTGCCCCAACAGGGCCATTCCATGCAGTGACGCGATGTCCCCGTGCAGCTGACAGCTCCTCGCCACAGCAAGGCACGGAGATTAGTGTGGACGTTTGGTTTCAGGGTGGATGCCCCATTTTCGTCATTCCACCCAGTTAACAGGGGCACCATAGCCGACTCCACGTCACCCCATTACTTGGTTAAATGGTTGCCACCCCGCATTGTAAATGGTTTCCTGAGTTATAAGAAGCCATTTAGCTTCCCACGCTGTGTCGAGACACCTTAAGTTAAATGAAGAGTAGTAAATAGTAAGAGAAAGGATAGGAGAAATAGGAAGAGAAGAGAACCGACACTGAAAAAGAATGACAGACACGAAGGATGAAGTAGACAACACTGCATTTAGTCGAGTGGACGATGGGTGTCCCTACTTAACCCTCTGGCGAGAATAAAACTAACATAAAAATGACTTTCTAGGACTGAGAATGTTAACCGGATTGGCCAGACACTGATTCAGCTACAGGAAGGACCTCTTCTAATAGTACCGCACGTGTGCAACTGAAATTTATGTATAATCCCATTAGCTCGAGAAGTTCTCCCCCTGCTGGGTAAAATCGTCTGGAGGCATTAAGTAAGAAATATTAAAGATGTTATCGCAATTGAAAGGTGAATTTTTGTTGCTGTCATATTATTAAATCTGAAAGCTAGGTTTGAAAAAGCTTCCACTTTCTAACGACAATTTTTTAGGCATGTGATCACGGTTGAACATGTCTGATCTTACTATAACGCTGCTAACATAACTCAGTACTGTGGGATACAGGCGGATCACATCTTAAAATTACAGGTGTTCCATAAATGACGGTCAGATATTATGGGTTTGTTTACCCTTTCGTATACCTATCTAAACTTGAAACTGTCCTTCTGCTACAAAAGACGAGGCCTGTTATATCCACAATATTCGTGTGTTTCCCACTGTCTTTAGGTGCCGACGTGCGTGACTGTGCAGGTCAATCCTGGATCCGCAAACTCAGCCACACAGTCGGCATGCCAAGTCCGGGTTTGCTGCGAGAACTCTGTTTTGGTTGTGCCTCCACTGTCTATGCTCTTCTCTGGCCATGTTCCGAGCTTCTTCAAGATGAATGGTTCCTTCGCTGCAGAGGGCTCACCTTTGTTTTCTGTCAGAGGTAATGGTTTCAAGATCTTTTGGTATGATGTTGCACTTCTTCTGTCCCCCTGGGTTGTGGCATGCTGCAGGGTGTTGGCCATACAGAACCTGGTGAGGAAGGCGGCGCTCGGGCATGCAGAACACATGTCTGACCTATTTCAGCTACTTTTTGGCTAGCATGGCTTCTTTGCTGGTTGACTCCTTCCCTGGAGAATTTGTGAGCGGGGGACTTTGTTCTCCCATGTGAGTCCTAGGATGCGCTGTATGCATTTGATGTGAAATGACAAGCTGTTTGATGCGATACTGGTAATTGGTCCACGATTCAGCGCCGCATAAGAGGGTGGAGAGGCATGCAGACGTATATATTGATACCTTCGTCTCGATTCTCAAGTTGACATTTTCATAAACTGGATATGAGACGTCCAAAGGAGGCTGAGGTGTGGCTGATCCGTGCAAGGACTTTTGCATCACTGTTACGTTTATCTGTGAGCACAGTTCCAAGGTCAGCAAAATTCTCCACCTGTTGTACATTTTCTCCATTTATCTGAAATGCAAAAGGCTCTGCTGGGTTGTTTCTCCAAGATATTTCTTTTTTACTGAGATTTATTCGGGGCCTCATTGAATGGTATATGTTGGAGATGATGGTGTGACTCAGCTGTAGGGCTTCTGTGGTATGTGCATGGGCAACACAGTCATCAGCGTATTGCAGCTCTAGGAAATGAGTTAATTCAGTTTTTGATTGTACTTGAAGACGTCTGAGATTAAACAAGTTTCAGTCTAGACGGAAACGGATTTTTATTTCACATCAAAGTTCATTTGTCGGTGACTTAAAAGGGTGG
This sequence comes from Birgus latro, assembly GCA_018397915.1. Classification (NCBI taxonomy): domain Eukaryota; kingdom Metazoa; phylum Arthropoda; class Malacostraca; order Decapoda; family Coenobitidae; genus Birgus; species Birgus latro. Next base: position 3,108 of record JAGKTI010040870.1, read on the forward strand.
CTGCGGTAAGATAGATGTTGAAAATGACAGAAGCCAGGACACATCCTTGCTTCACTCCCATGTCCAAGTTGAAGGGTTCGGATTTAAACCCACCAATGGACACACAAGCATTCATCTTGTCATGCAGACTCTTCAGGATGGTAAGAAGTTTGTTTGGAACTCTAAGTTTTGAAAGAGCATTCCATAAAAGTTCTCTGTTGACAGTGTAAAGTGCTTTTGCAAGACTGATGAATACAATATAAGTCACGGTCCTGCTTGTAGCATTTCTTTTTTATCTGCCGGGCAACAAAGATCATGACATATCACAGGTGATTCATTTTTGTGATATCCACATTGTGTTTCAAAGAAGTGTTGACTCAGTCAGATGTTTTGTCAATCCTGATAACATTTTCTTGACTAGTATTCGTTAGCATTCACAAGGAGTGAGATACATCTGCTGCTGTCACAACTTGAGCAATCCTCTTTCTTCTTGTAAATGATTACAATATCAGAAGCAAGCCATTCAGATCGAAGTCGTTCTTGATTCCAGACAGCCAGTATGAGATTATGGAGGTGCTAGTGGAATAAATGCCCACCCACTTTGATCAGTTCAGATGGTTTGCCATCAGGCCAACGCTTTTGTTATTTTTTTGAGATTAGATGGCCTGAACAGTTTCTGCAAGAGCAGGTGGGACAACAAGATCTGTCGCTTGAGAAGCATTTGGGATGTTATTAAGGATATTGTGCTCCACCGGGTTTCGTCGACTCAGTAAGGTATTAAAGTGTCCTACCCATCTTTCTAAGATTGCTTGTTTGTCATTCAGGAGCGCTCCTTCGACCGACCTAATAGGGGCTATGTTGTGTTTGGTTGGTTCATAGATGATTTTTGTGGACTTGTAGAACCCATGTTGGTCATTAATATCAGCCAGTCTTTGTAGTTCTTTTGCTTGTTCAGCCCAACACTTGTTCTCCGTGTCACAGTTTTCTCTGAGTTTCACTTTTGAAATTCTGGAATTCTGTTTTTAGGGTTAAGAAACTAGGATGAGTCAACCAGTTGTAATGTGATGTATTCTTCATTACAAGGTTATGCATGTCCTCAGCGTTTTATCAACCCAGTCTTTATGGCAAGCGAATAGGGAAACCTTGCAGTGCATTCAAGCAGTGTCTTTATGTTTAACTACTCTGCATGTCAGTTTATTGCATCGTTGTTTGGGTCAAGTGGTGAGCACTGAGAGAGCTTGTCTGCTGTAGAAGATGTTACAAGTTGCCGCATCCAAAATACTACAGTTTAATTTCTTGGCAGATGGTCTACGGCGCCTTTGTGGGTGTATGACTAGTTGCAGTTTGGTGAGAATAAGACTATGGTCTGTTGAGCATCAGCACCTCTCACAGGTAGGGTTATAAGAATTTCTATTCGGTCTCGCTGCATTACAATGACAGTCAATTAGGTGCCAATATCTAGAACGTGGATGCATCCATGTGGTCTTGTGTTTATTCTTAAGTTGGAAAATGGTATTGGTGATGACTAGACATTGTTGTGAGCACAAGGAAATCAGCCTGTGGCCAATGTTATTCATGTTACCAACACCAAGGCAGCCTATAATGCCTGGCCAGAGATGATTATCTTTTCCTACTCTGGCATTAAAATCTCTAAGCAAGATGAGTTTGTCATTAAGTGGTACTGAGCGAATGGTAGCATCCAGTCATAAAAGAAATCCTTGACTGTGTCCTCTGAGTCAAGTGTTGGGACATAGGCACGGAAGAGTGTTGCATATTGGCCTTTAGACAGTGGTATGCATCAGGACTTTCTGCTCTACCCACAGGTTATTATTGGATCTTCTGTACTAGGTTGCTTCGGACTGCAATGCCAATACCATGGTTTCTTCTTACATTGTCTGGGTATCCCCTCCAGAAATAGGTATACCCTTCTCCTGCTTCTATTACACTGCCCTTTCTTGAGAGACGAATCTCAGACAAGGAAGCAAATGTTAGTTTTATATCTTTTCAGTTCACGGGCAATAAGGGCAGTTCTACGGCGTGGTCATGTATCGTGGTCAGTATCAAGCAAGGTTTGTATATTCAGGGTAGCAAGAGTCAGAGGGATATTATCTATTGCCAGACGCCTTAATCCGTAAAGGGTGGCCAGAAACAAATCGCCTCCATGTTGTTAATCCCGTAAAAGGTGGTCAAAAACAAATCGCCTTTATATCGTTAATCCTGTAAAGGGTGGCCAGAAACAAATCCCCGCCATGTCATTAATCCTGTAAAGGGTGGCCAGAAACAAATCGCCTCCATGTCATTAATCCTGCAAAGGGTGGGAGGAAACGAACTGTCTCCACGTCGTTAATCCCATAAAGGATGGCCAGAAACAAATCGCCTCCATGTCGCCCTCTCCTATACCATTTAGCTGCCCTCCCTTCAACTCACACACCCCTCCTCCCTCACATGTATCTCCACTCTATCTCGCCATTTCGTCCTCAATCTCCCCCTCCCCCTCACTTCACATACACTTCCAGTCAGTCTCTCATTCACCATCCTACTCACATGACCATTTATCTTAACACTTTCAATCATAACCAGAGTAACGCCACAACGCACTTTCACATCTTCGTTTTTCTATGTCTCACGTAACCTCACAGGCTCCTCTCAAATAACTCTTAAATACACTTCATACACTGTTTTAGTATTTCGGTCGTCAGCTCCTTTCAGACTCCTTAGCAGACTTTACAGCAATCTTCCTCCCACGAGTACGAGTAAGATTCTCAAGATTCTCCGGCCCTCAGCGTTCCTCAGGTGGGTCAGAATAAGCCTCTGCTGTATTAAAAGTGGGAGGGCCAAGGTACAGAACATGCAGGCCCACACTTCCTGGTTTATGGAACAGAATGGGTGTGAGGAGAGGGGAAATACTTAAATGAGCTTCGCCGAGATAATATTTCAAACTTTTATCGGCCATTGTTCTTCCTCAGCTGATTACAATTATTTGCCCGGTAAATGGTTACGTTCTTTACTTTTCCAACGTTCTGGATTGTTCACGTCCCAACTTGAGAACTTTATGATGACGAAGCGTTTAAAAAATAATGATGAGAATAATAAATAAAAACATAATCTCTATCCTCTGTTTTCCACCCGACCATTTTGCCCAGCTATCAATATAAATCAGTCACATTTGTGGAACAGGTCACGATCACTGCATGTAATTCGCGTGTATGCCGTGCCGCACAGTGCGTTTAGGGAGCAGCTGTCATAGTTACTGAACGCGTTTGTGGAACACTTGTGAATATTAGCTCTGGTCATAACCTGCATGTCGTGTCACACAGGTCATCTATGAAACAGCTGTACGTAATAGATCTGGTTAGCCTGTAGGCCAATTTACATGGCGCATATATGGACTAACTGTGAGCATCAGTTGTGGTTGTCCCTTGACTAATATGGTCTTTTTTCTTATATTCTTACTGTCGCTGAGCGATATCATTCAGCTTACTGAAGATTTTTTGATCTGGAGAAGTTCAGCACAGAGGTTTTTATTCCCTTCACCACGAAAGAAGTATCCTAAAATGAATAAAAGAGTCTGACATTAGCTACAATAAAATAAAACAAATATTCTCCAGCTGAAGGGGTTAACAAGAGAACGCGTACAGCAGCAAAAAAGAAAATGTTTCAATTCCCACTCACTGCAATAACATATTTTAATTTCTTGCTATAACCATATGATTTTATTTGGCTTTGGAGAGACTTTTAGAAGTGAATGTGTTAGATTTACTTTTTTTTTTTTAACTCCTCCGTTACAAGGGCGTTCTCTCAAGCTTATTAAAAAATTATGGTAATCGCAAAAATAACTTCGGGCTGAAAGGAAGAAGTGAAAAGATGAAGAGGAGACAAGAGTGGGGGGAGAGGGGGAGGAAGGAAGATGAAGGGAAGGAAAAGGCATGACGGTGATTGAAGGTGAGGCGATGGGATAAAGAGAAGGGGAGAGAGGAAGATGTAAGCAGGGTGAAGTGAGAAGGTGATGAGGAGGGAAGGAAGGGGAGGAAGAAAAAGGACAAGAGTCAAAAATAAAGGAAAGGAAAGCCAGGAGGGTGATCGAAAGGGGAGAGAGGAAATAAATTTACAGGTATTGTCTTTTAAATAGTCTGATTACTTAGGCTGCTCTCATCCAATCAAAATCGTCGGATATTAGCCTAAACAGAAAGATAAGCGGATTAAATACAATTAATCAAAGGGTTAATGAAGGCAGATTTTATCTCCATCACTTAGATACGTCATTTGTTATACGCTACTATTACTTTCTCCTGACAATATATTAAGCATACCAGAGACGCTTAGAATTGGGGGAGTAAAGATATACAATAGTGTTCATTAGTCCCTACAGTGCAAAAGATATTTCGCAGGTTGAGTAATACCGTTTGATGGTAGCCTGATTAAACTAAAAAAAAAAATCATACGGGTAGTGAAAGGATTAAATTTGACTTCTAAGCTTTATTTCAGCAAAATAAAAGTCGCCTACTATCAGTCTAAGGTAACAGAAACGACGAATATGTGCGACCAACACCACAAAGACTAAAAACATGCGTGGTTACAAACGAAAAGTTGTTTTCCCTATTTGGGGTAACACGAAACCCTTAACCTTACCACATATTTCTGGACAATAACGCACACACCACCTGCGGTAAGATGGGGGGATGGGGAGACTGGAGGATGTGAGGCATGTGAGGCCAGATTAAGGAGGAAGAGGTAAGACTGCCGAATTTTATGGCCGCATGCTTATAACGTGGATCGCCAAAAAGGCAAACCCCCAATTTTTTACGATATTTTGTAAAGCACACTGCGAAATAGATTTTGTCTGGCTACTCATTATAATTACTTCCTGCATATGGGATGCATGCCAATCAAATTTATTAGCCCCTTTATTATAATTACTTACTGCACCCTTTAATGTGGGATGCATGCTAATCAGATTTATTAGCCCCTTCATTCCAGTGAAGCAATTCTTCATTTCACTTGCGCTCGCAATACAAGAACGCAGAATTATTTTGGTTGACGTGTGTGTGTGTGTGTGTGTGTGTGTGTGTGTGTGTGTACACAATAATTCAAACAGTTCTGATCCAATTTTTGGTGGAAGAATTAAAGGTCAGTGAAGAAGAAGACCCACTGTACAGGGATGGATCATGTTTGATCCGGCAAAGTCAACTCAAACCGTTTTTATCCAATATACACCAGTCATGGCGGACGGGTTGAGGTAAGGCATGAACGAAGGGATTCGGTTCTGAAAACAATCCGTGAAAGGTCAAGGTCACACGGCAAGTTCAAAGGTCAACCCATGTGTCTCTCATTTAACAAAATACAGTAAGTGAAGTAGTTCTTATCTTATTTTAACCAAACCTGGTGAAAGGGCTGAGGGTTTACAAGGGAGTTGATCTATAATTTTTGAGAGCAGCAGGTCAAAGATCACGGTCACATGACGAGGCCAATTTAAGTTGGTTTTATTATCTTATTCAGACGTACTTTGTGGAAGGGTGCAGGGCTAGGCGAAAAAGGAACTTGACTTGGATATCAGCATATTAGATGCCAAAGTCATCGGGAGAGGCCAGTGTCAAGGTGATATGACAAACATATCTTAGGCATTTTCGATCCATTTTGGACCAAACTTTGTTGGAGGGTTCAGCATAAAGCAAGAATGAAGGGATTAGACTTCGAGAACTATCTCTCAGCGGTAAAGATCGCAGGCAGGGGAACATGTTTGCCCTTCTAAATTAGTAGAAGGACTGCCAGTCAGCCATGGATGAAGAGTTTCGATTTAGAATAACAGGTCAACGATCGAGGTCAACGGACAAAGTCAAGTAGAACACAATTAATCCGATTTGAACCACAACTGGTGGAGGAGTTATGGATCAGCGAAAAATCAGGTCATTCAATTTTGAGTTATCGGTCGAAGGGTACTGTCACAGGGTAAAATCAAATGGTCGGACCGAAGACCAGTTGGTTGGCGCAGATATCGCACCGTCCCAAGCCTCCTCCTTGTTATATTCTTGCTTTCGTTGCGCTGGATTACGAGGGAGAGGGAGAGAGAGAATCAACATTACGGCAAAGTGAACGAGGCTGATGGGTATCAGTAGGACTAGGAAGTTATATGAAACGAAAAGCATCTGACTCAACTTTTTTTCAAGCTGTACCATGTAAGATGAGGTCCCTTACACTTCAGAGTTGTACTCCAATGTAGGGAGAATAAGCCCACTGTACAAGGTCAGCAACTACACAAGGTTTATGCAAAGAGAGAGGACAGAGTCGGTTCAGTACACCCAATTCTTGGGAAGTGGATATTGCATGGGAAGTATTGTAATCTTTGCATGAAAGGCCCTGAAATACGAACACCTCAAGGATACTGAGAGTTGAAGACAGACTGACTTACGTGCTGTAGAAAATTAAGGGGGGTATTCTTGTGGCACACTGTAGTGAGTTAAATGATGAAGCAACTAAGCTTTTGATGCATTAACAAGCAACAGTTTCTTATACCCCAATCAGAGATAACAGAAAAGTCAGAAATTTGTTGTGCCACAGCCTCCTCCCATGCTGCTGAAAAAAAAAAAAAAAACTGCTGTGATGGCTGTAAGATGCAGGTGTAAGAGGAACGATGGAATGATCAGGGTATGAATGGATAGGGGTAGACACTGCACACAGCAGAGGAAGTTACTGATGAAATGAAGATAGACAGTAAGTGAAAGAACAAAACCAAGAGGAACACCACTACAGTTAGAGGAAGTTATTTCAGAAATGTTTCTAGAGGGAAGAATACGGAAATATGACAGGATTTGTGAAGACTGTGGTGAAAAGGTTAACGGTAGGTGAAAATATAGACACTGTGAAAGAGTATAGCCATGCCGGGATAATTAAGAGTGAGAAACAAGTACAAGTGTGTATATATAAGTGGTGTAGTTGGAATGAATACAGGGAGAGGTAGATCGAGAAAGAGGTGGAGAAAAAAAGTGCGAGAGTACATGAACAGAGAAAACGGTGCGTTAAGGGATGATCGATGGTGATTCAGTAGGAACAGAAGTCCTTGGAGGTCACGTAGTAGTGCCCATCCCTCAAACGATGTGACGTCAGATAGCAGAAAAAGATTGACAGATGAAGATACAGTATAGACAGCATTGAGATATTTTGGAGCGGATAGTGAAACATGGCAGACTGCAACCGTAGAATTTTATTCTCTCTCTCTCTCTCTCTCTCTCTCTCTCTCTCTCTCTCTCTCTCT
>JAGKTI010040871.1:0-10335 GCA_018397915.1 Birgus latro
TCATCTTCCTCTGATTTCCTGACCTGAAAATACTAAAAAGAACTTATTAGATTACACCAAAAATATTCCCTCACGTTTCCTAAAACCAGTAATCCTCTTGTATTAATTTTAGGTTTTGGGCTTTCTGGGACCAAGCAGATTAATAACGACTTTTTGCTCACTCACAAAAATTACCTTCACCAGATCTCTCAGTGGACTCCGATTCAAATCAGAAATCAGAAATTCAGAGTTTCCTTCATCGATCAGGGTATTGTATTAGTTTGACTCGGATTCAGTCAAAAAAAAAAAAAAAAAAAAAGCCGAACAGAAGGTATTATTTGTTTTGAAAAGGCAAAACCTAGTTGCCCTCAGCAGTCATCGGAAAATACTGCTGCGCTACTTTACGCAATCTTAGACCGTTACTTCTTGTGCAGCCGGCTGTTACGTTAATCGTTAATCTGCCTCATAAAAAATTGTTTCCTCGATTTACGGAAAAACTATTGGGAATTACGGGTTGTCTATGAAACAAAAATAACTGAGGATTTTTATGCGATTTCCATATTGGTGTCTCTTTCTTGTAACTTCAAAATTGGCTGAGATATCCAAAAAAGTTCGCTACTGTACCACAGAGTTCTCTTCCCAACCCCTGCCCCCATTTCTTGCTGATGCGATAAATCTTTCACTTGGATACTTATGTCGGAGGTCCAAACTGTGACTAAATGTGGTGTTCTCACTTGCTTCGCTTGCTTGAAAAACAACGACAGCTACAACAACTGCTACTACTTTTACTACTACTACTACTACTACTACTACTACAACCACTATCACCACCACCACCATTACTATGACTACTACTACAATTACTGCTACCTCTACTACTACTACTACTAGTGCTATTAGTATTACTACCATTACTTCCACAACTGCTACCACCACTACTACTACAACTAGTACTACTACTGTTGCTACTACTACTACTACTACTACTACTACTACTAGTATTACTACAGGTTCTACTACTAAGATGATATGTGGAGTTGTATGGTATATAAGAGGACCACTGGGCCTTGGGACAGGCTGTGAAGCCTATGCCCAGAATTGGATACATAAAAAAAAAAAAATACTACTATTGCTATTACTATTACTACTACTGCTGCAAAACAACAAGTATTACTGCTATGAATACTATTAAGCTTAGTACAGTTTTAGAAATGTTCAATCAGTTGATAATGACACACTTTACCCTTTCGTGCACACAATCGCAATTTGCATTCCATGTGGTGGGGCACGTAGAAGCACATGGAATGCAAATCGCATGAAAAAGCGAAGAAAATTCACCAAAAATTAAGTTTTCTGTTGATTTGCTTCAAATTTTGGTGCATTCTAGTGGGTGTGTTTCTCTCCCGAGGTAAGACCTTGGCAAAACTGCAGTGGCTCATATGGGCCTCTCCGTAGTGATAAAATCTCAGTGCTCCACAAGTACCCAGGCAGCAGGGTCGTGCCGCATTGTGTTGTCCCTTTAAATTTGCCATTTTCCCCCTCCCACCCGAGGCTGAAGCCATTATTGAAATATTGTGATTGTACAGTGTTTTTGACTATACTGTGAAATGATTGTGTCTATTGAGCATTGATATATTGTTTGTAAAGCATTGGGGCCCGTTATCAGCCGTTAGGCCTAGAGGCAGAGTTTGGTTTGTTATAACGGGGTTTCCATTCTCACCCTGCCTGTAAATGATGTATTTTACCTTTATAGTGAAGCCATTACTTATATCTGTAAAACATATAGTGTCTGGATTAGTGAAATAACTGACCTACCATAGCAGGCATTATGTTATGCCATAGAGATACATAGACATATGCATTAGTTGCTAAGGGAACAGGCGGTCTCTTACCCCATACAGTAGGGAAGGGAATAACAGAAGAGGCTGAGATGGAATCATGTGATAGTGTTTTATATTGTATATGGTTCAGTGTGAAATATACGTTTAAAATAGTGCAGTGAGTGTTCACTGAGAAATATCATGTGCATTGACTGACAGCGGAAAGTTTACGCAATTATCAGAGAAAGACACAGCGACACAAATATGACTTATTATATACATACGTCATGCAGTGAATGTTCGTGGAGAAATCTGTTGTGTGCATCACATGTGTTGGGCAAACGTAGTGCAAGGAGGAACAAATATGCCATACACACACACACACACACACAAGATCACTCACTCATGCACCCACACACACACAAAATCACTCACTCATGCACCCACACACACACATACACACACACACACATGCTCACACACAGTATAACTCATCTTCAAATTCTTCAAGTTCCTGCCAGCAGCTGAACACCTCTGAAACAAGTGAGTTATCCATATTTTGTTGATTTGTATATTGACCTATTTCTGCATTTCTATATTATTTACACAAATAAGTATCGTTTTTTACATATACACATATGAGATGGCAGAAACTTCAGCTTCAGTATCAGTACCTAGCAAAAAGATTAGTGACCATGTTGAGTTTCTGAGAGCACTATCAAAAAGCTTATGATATTTCATGTGTATACTTTAAGTAAAAAATAATAATAATAATAATAATAAAACCTAACGAGTGAAAATGTGTAGGTGTTTGTGAGGCAGGGAAATTGAGTATTTTTATCTTGCTTGCAGGCGAGGAAGAGTATTCTGTCTTTGTCATCCATTTACTTGAAAACTACTGAACGTAACGATTTCCTGTAAGAACCAGTGAATTCTACGTATGTACAGGACATAACTACGTAATTTCTCTAATGAAAAGTTGCTGTTATGTAGGCAGTTATTGAGCGCGCATGACGAAAGTGCACTGCAGCCGTGAGTACCCTGTAGTTTTTTGCAATTTGCTCGGAAACTATGAGGCGTATCAAAAATCGGTGGGGCCCCTGAGAAAGCTCATGAAATTCTACATAAGATTATTTAATAAAAATCTGAGGTGTGCAAGAAAACTTTCGCGGTAAAGCTCTTTGAACAAAAATAATTTTTTTAATGGCTTTTAGTTTTTGGCTATTTTCTCAAAATCTGCAAATCGCATCACAACCGGACACGCCTCATTAGATAGCTATTGAAATTCTCTATCAAAACTTCCAATAACATTTTTCTGTATGATGGAAAACATTCGAACAACGATGTTGGGAAGTGAGATGGACGTTCAGAAATGTTTATTCACCGCGGCCTAATGTACTTTTATTCGTTTTTTTTTTTTTTAAGGCTTATCAGCTAGAACAAACATCGGCGAATAAGATGATGTGGATTTCATGGAAATATGTAGAAGTTTGGGTGGTGAAAACAAGGTGAGAATACCTGTTATTTGCATTGCGCGGGCGGCCTGGCGGCGTGCATGGGTGAATAAAATCATGAGCCGTGAAACTTACTAAAACTTATCCGTGCGCAAAAGGGTTAAATTCCTTTTTAACATGTAGTGTAAGGCTGAGTATGTTTGGTCGTTATGGAATCCTAGTAATATATTTTATGTGAATATGTATGAACCCTTTGAGATGGCGATGTGTGAAGCCTATAACCATATTCCCTCCCATGCCAGTCCCCACCAATGTTCATACATTATTATAATGTCAGGTAAATGCCCGTTTTACTTTAAGCAGCAGAAGGACCTTATCTATTCAATTCCTATCTCTCCAGTTAGTTTTCTGTATTTTTTGGCTCTTTTCATGGTGGTACAATAATGTTTTATGCTCACTTTTTTCCTCCTTGTTATCATGTTCATTATCCCTAACCGACATTTGCTTTTCCCTAGGAGTACTGGAAGACTCTTACTCAAATCCACTCAGATATACCCAAATTAATTTGCCTTTGTATTTACCTTTTGTGCTTCGTTTTCTTTTGCTAACTTTATGGGCGTAAATGATGTTTATTATTTTATTATTGAGTTTGTTACTCTGTTGATCTTGTTTCTTAATGTTTCATTTCACGGGTGTAATGGACTTAATAAACATCCTCAAATTTTGACTAAGGTAGGTTAGGTCAGGTTATATTGCTAGATTAGGTTAAGTTAAACTGCTAGGTGAGGATAGGCTAGATTAGGTTAAAATGTACGGTTAGGAAGAGGTAATAAAAGGCGACCGGGACGTATGTTGGAGTAAGGGACATGGCTAAAAGCAACAACTGTGTTGGAGTTTGAATTCACGTGGGAAGTTTCCCTCCACCGCCCACGCCCAGGGCTTGGCGCCAGCGGGCAGTCTGATTCGGGCCGCCCTAAAGGGAGAACGCACCCTTGCCTGTACCTATTAGAATAAATCACAAGCTGGCCTCACTGTTTCCATCTCCCTCCTGGTTCTCACCCCAGCATGGCACAGTGGAGTTCTGTGGGTGACCCAGGAGCGGCACCGCCAGTGCTCGAGCCAGCGAACCCAGAGTCAAAAGACTGGTTCTGTCGCATAGCGCCAGAAGACCAAGCACGCAGCAACATGTACAATGTGCCACCATCCCAGCTACAACCTCCAGGAATGGGGACAGCCTACTAGCCGGTGTACCCAACCCTGCACCGGGAGGCACAGGCCCAGTGATGAGTGCCTGCACCACCAGCGGCTCCCGGTAAGGCTACTATGGGAATGGCGCCATCCCAGTTTGAGGCGTGGGCCCCAGGCGTCGAGTTCTACAGCAGTGGTTGCAGGTGGGTCCCACCCTTGTCCACGGGTTATGTGAGAATGCTGTGTGAACCTCAAGTGCAGCAATGCGTGGACGCATGGGTGGCAAAGTATACTGTAGATTCGAGGCCATGTGCACAGAGGAGGCCATCAGTGTGGTAAGGAGTGTGGTGGTGGGCCTCATGTGCACTGTGGGAGCATGGTCAGACTTCTTCACAAATGCAGGAGCCAAATGAGAGTATGTGTTCATATGTGGTAAAATGTAATGCCAAGGCATTAAGTGCCCCCAGTGTTCCATAAAACTCAATGATCTCATGCTATCGAAAAAGCTCGTGATGGGGCTGCGCAACTTCAGTATGAAAACAGAAGTGCTGCGGCGGCTTCCAGTGTTGCAGTCTGTGGAAGAAAATACAAACGCCTGTGATGTGTTCGAATTGGTGAAGAAAACAGCTGGAGTGTGTGTGGCAGTTGCTTCAGTGAGTGATGAGTAAATGGAAGCAGCCGGTGCCATTTGCGCTAGGCAGGCGGGTTCAGAGCCACCCCAGCCTCGTGCCCCTCCCACCAGCAAAGGGCTACCATAGGTGTAACAGCCTCAAGTGCAGGGGAAAGCACCAGTGCCCTTCCATCAGGGCCACCAGCCGCAGATGTGGGAAAGTCAGCCATTTCTAGTGAGTGTGTAGGTCAGTGAATTAGCCCTGTCCTGCCGAGACCACTGACAGTGTCATGGTAGCCAGCACTGAGGCATCAGTGTGCCTCAGGGTGGAAGTGAAGTGTGATGACCCACTTGCAGGATGTGAGGTGATGGTGGTAGCTGACATGGGAGCACAGGTTTGTATAGTGGGATGCCACCTTATGTGGGGCCCCGGGCTGACCCCGCAAAGTCTACAGAGACCTACTGCAAGTATTAATCACCTTGCAAGCGGGAGCATATGCATTGTGGGATGCAAGGAATGCAGCTTCAGTGTGGATGGCAGGTCTGCTAAGGCAAACCTGTACTTCACTGATGCGGTGCAATGGCTGTATCTGTCGCTGCATATGTGCAAAGTGTTGGACATGGCACCATACGACTTCCCCAATGTGCCTGTGACTGTAGGGGCCGTTGAATGGGTGGAAGATCCCCCAATCCCCTCCCAACTTTATATTCCCCCATACGCCTTGATGGAAGAAAATGTGAACCTGTTGGAAACGTAGTTCCTGGAGCACTTTGGGCGCACGACATTTGCAGTGAACTGAGCCCCCCTGCCAGAGATGAAGGGGCGAGCCCACCACATCCACCAGCATCCGTCCCTCACCACTTGTACAACGAAATTGGACAGCAGTTGGAAGAGAACACAAAGATGGTTATCATCAAGCCCGTACTGGTTGGAGAACCCACGGAATGGTGTTCTCGTATGGTGGTGGTCCTGAAGAAGGACGGGTGGCTGCGCAGAACAGTGGACTATCAGCAACTCAACCAGGCAAGCCAGATGGAGACCCACCACACCCGCCCCCTATTCAATGCAATCACCAGCGTGCTGAAGCACACGTTCAAAACGGTAGTGGACACTTATTCGGGGTACCACCAAATCCCCCTGGACAAAGAGAGGAAGAAGCTGACCACCTTCATCACCCTGTGGGGCCGCTTCCACTACCAGCACATGCCCATGGGCCACTGCGCAGGGAAGGATGCCTTTACCAAGTGTTTCAACGATGCAACAGCAGAGATCCCCAGGAAGCTGAAATGTGTTGACGAAACACTCCTGCACAACTGTAGTGTTGCTGATGCTTTCTGGAACACATACCAGTTCCTGTGAAAGTATGTGGAAATGCGATCATGCTCCGCCCAGACCAATTCTGCTTCTACAGAAGAAGTGTGACCTTTGCAGGTCATCAGCTCAGCTGGGAGGAGTAACAGCCAAGCCAGGACTTGCTAAGCAGTAAAACCAATTTCCAGATGTGACCATGCCCCTCCCTCACATATATCCGATCATGGTTCAGGCTGGTGAACCAGGTGGCACCATTCCTCACTGTTGCACCATTCATCGAGCCCTTCAAAGAATTTTTGAAAAAACTGTCAGGGAAAGTGGTGTACTGGGACAACCAACTCCAGTACATCTTTGTCAACAAAGGAGGCTATAGGCAAGCTTGCGGCGGAGGGCCTCCAGTATTACGACTCCACTGCCCACAGCAGTGTTCACTGACTTCAGTAGGCTTGGCATCAATTTCGTGGTCATGCAGCAGTACTGCCAGTGTGTGTCTCAAGAGGCCCCCCTGTGCTGTAAGGGTGGCTGGAAACTGGCCCTGTGCTGCAGCCGCCATATGATAGTAGCTGAAAAGAACTACTTAGTGTTGGAGGGGAAGGCCCTTGCCATTGCATGGTGCCTGAAAAAGCAGCGCCTGTTCCTGCTGGGATGTCCGGACCTACGTTCATCACAGACCACCATGCACTCAGCAAGATCTTCAAGGACAAAGAGCTGAAAGACATCAGCAACCCCCACATACTCAACCTCAAGGAGAAGACATTGATGTACTCATTTCGCATAAAGTACCTGAAGGGGGAGGTGAACCATGCAGCATTTGCACTGTCAAGATATCCCCTGCTATCGGACAGACCGGACAAGACAGACCTGCCGGAAGACAAGGCTACATGTGCCATGGTCACGGCAGCAATAGCCTGTGCCCTAGAAGGCGCCATTGTGGACCTCTGTCAAGTGGAGGAGGAGGTGCACCAGGACGAGAACTACATGCAGCTCTTTGATTGAGTGAGTGCCGGGGACTGGGCTGACCTGAAGAATGAGGAGCCGATAGCACTCCACCCATACTGCAGGATGAGGGGGCACCTGTCATGCCAGGGGGACACTGTCATGTACACCAGCGATGAGGGGCACCTGCGACTTGTAATTCCCACAGCCCATCTATGCTCAGTCCTAGCCAACCTCCACGCAGGTCACCAGGGCAGGGATTCTATGCTCAGGCATGCCAGGCAATGCATTTACTGGCCTGGCATAGATGCTGAGGTGAAGCAGAAGAGAAGGCAATGTCAAATATGCGAAATCAATGCCCTATCACAACCCTTGGAAAAATTTACTGCCCACACCCCCACCCGATTACCCCTTCCAGCAAACAGTGGCTGACCTGTTCCAACTGGAGGGGGAAGAGTACATTGCTTATGCAGACAGGTTAACTGGCTGGCTGGAGGTGGAGTGACTGCCCAGGAGCACTGCCAGCTCACGGCTCACGACAACCTTTCGAAAGTGGTTCAAAAGGTTCGGTATCCTGGAGGTCCTGTCTTGTGATGGGGGTACAAACCTAGTGAGTGGGGAAATGAGGGCATTCCTATCTGCATGGCATGTGCAGCTGAGGGTGTCATTGGCCCATTACCCACAGCCAAGCTGAGGCCTCAGTCAAATCCACCAAGAAGCTTCTGAGGAGCAATACCAGCCCAAGAGGCTCCCTGGACTCAGATGCAGCTACCGGAGCTATATTGCAGTACCTCAACACCCCGCTGCATGACACTAATGCATCCCCAGCCCAGCTGCTGATGGGACGTCAGCTGAGAGATTCTGTACCTCTTGCCAAAGAACACTACAGGATCAGCAGGCAATGGGCCAGGATCCTGAGAAGCAGGCAATGGGCCAGGATCCTGAGAAGCAGGCAATGGGTCAGGATCCTGAGAAGCAGGCAATGGGCCAGGATCCTGAGAAGCAGGCAATGGGCCAGGATCCTGAGAAGCAGGCAATGGGCCAAGGCTCACACTGGGGACACAGCGGCCACGAGATTAAACCAGACGGCATACAACCTCATCCCACTCAACCCAGGACAGCAGGTGCACCTACAGAACCTGGAGATGGGGCGGTGGGACTGTGTCGAGGTTATTGTTGACACTCCAGCCTCAAGGGGCAATACCTGGTGCGGCTGGACAGCAGTGGGCAAGCCTCCCTCAGGAATTGCAGCCACCTATGCCCTGCGAGGAGACGAGGGAACAGACACCCTCCACGCACGTTGAGGGTGGTCCCCAGTGGGAGGCCGACTGCAATGCATCTATCCTATCACCTCCACAATGCATCTATCCTATCACCACAATCACTACCACGATGCATCTATCCTATCACCACAATCACTACCACAATGCATCTATCCTATCACCACAATCACTACCACAATGCATCTATCCTATCACCACAATCACTACCACAGTACATCTATCCTATCACCACAATCACTACCACAATGGATCTATCCTACCACCACAATCACTACCACAATGCATCTATGCTATCACCACAGTCACTACCAAAATGCATCTATCCTATCACCACAATTACTAACAAAACAGCCTCCATCCAATCATCTCAGTCACAATTACAATCACAATCACTACCACAGTTACCTCTACCCAATAGCCACAATCACTACCACAATAACCTGCATCCCTTTATTTCAGTCCCTACCACAGTGACGTTCCATGGTTGCTATCACTACCACAGTCACCTAGATCCCATCACCACAATCACCACCATCCCATCACCACCATCCCATCACCACAATCACCACTATCCCATCACCACACTTACCACCTTTCCATCGTCACAATCACTATCATCCCATCACCACAATTATCACCATTCCATCACTACAATTATCACCATCCCATCACCACAGTCACCACCATCTCATCACCACATTCACCACCATCTCATCACCACAGTCACCACCATCTCATCATGAGTCACCACCATCCCGTCACCACAATCACCAGCATTGCATCACCACAGCCCGACTTAGCTCGTATCTTTGACTGGGGTAAAAATAATCTTGTTGTTTTTAATGCATCAAAGAGTCAGTTCTTACACCTACCAACCCCATAAAATCTTCCACAGGTTTACCCACTAATGTTTAATAATGTCCAGCTCAGTCCTGCGTCATCCTTGAACATGGTTGGGGTTTCATACACTCGGGATTTATCTTGGAAAGAACATATTGCTTCTCTTGTGAAATCTGCTTCAAAGAGATTGGGTGTGCTATGCCGTCTCCAAACTTTCTATACCCCTGCACAGTTGTTGACTTTGCACACTGGTTTTATTTGCCCCTGTGTGGAGTACAACTCTCATGTGTGGGGAGGCTCCCCACATGCAGCTCTTCTCAATAGGGTGGAGTCAGAGGCTTTTCGTCTCATTAACTCTCCTCCTCTTACTGATTCCCTTCAACCTCTGTCTCTTCGCCTCACTGTTACATCTTTATCTCTCTTCCATCGCTACTTCAATGGTCACTGTTCCTCTGAACTGTCTGCTTGCATCCCTCCACCTCTACGACGGGCACTTAGCAACCGTCTAACAACAAGCTCTCATCCCTTTTCTGTCCAGCTCTCTAGCGCAAGAGTTAACCGTTACTCCCAGTCCTTCATTTATGCAACTGGTCAACTCTGGAACTGTCTTCCTCTGTCTGTATTCCCTACTTCCTATGATCTCCAGTCTTTCAAACGCAGTGTGTCCAGTCATCTCTAAATGAACGGGTCTTGAATTTGGCGCTCTTTTGTATTGTTTTTGTTTTTTCTTAGAAGGAACAGCATGCGAGCCCTGGCCTTTGGTTCATTCTTCTTTGCATCAAAAAAAAAAAAAAATCACTAGGATCCCATCACCACAATTACCAGCATCCCATCACCACAATCACCACCATCCCATCACCACAATAACCACCATCCCATCACCACAATCACCACCATCCCATCACCACAATCA
>JAGKTI010040872.1:0-10334 GCA_018397915.1 Birgus latro
CTGCACTCATCACCTGGTGACTGTCAGTCGAAGCACAACCTAATATAGGGGACATCAATATATGAAAGAGAACCAGACGAGTCAGGAACATTTCCATATACGTCAGTTGTCAGCCCTTATTAGGAAAATTTACAGAAGATGGTATAATGTATTTAC
This sequence comes from Birgus latro, assembly GCA_018397915.1. Lineage (NCBI taxonomy): Eukaryota > Metazoa > Arthropoda > Malacostraca > Decapoda > Coenobitidae > Birgus > Birgus latro. The sequence continues at coordinate 157 of JAGKTI010040872.1, forward strand.
ATAATATGTACAAAAAGTGAATTACCTCGCCCAACAGACCACCATCGACTGCAAATGCCCAATACCGTTCTATATTGCCCACTTGCAGTCATCAGCTGGTGACTGTCAGGTGATGAACAGGGTTTAATGTAGGGGACATCAATATTAGAAATAGATCAGTCGGAAGTAGGAACTATTTCAAATAAGTCAACTGTGAACCCTAATTAATGCAATGTATACATAATTGCAATCAATAAAAACCACAACCATACAGTAAAAGAGTCACATAACTCTGATCAGTCCGGTCTCTCTCAAGAAAGCCATTAATTTATCAGTCATAACAATGTCCCCATCTCCCAGGATGGTGGAAAGGGTGAAGGGGACGTCTGCGCGCCGCAGTAATTTATAAGTGAAGCACGTTCACGAATAAATCGCCGACAGCATAGGATGATATTACTGATAGATAACACCGCATCACAGATGTCACAGTGCGGTGGGAATCGTTGTTCCATATATAGTTTCATATGCGTTATGATCGTGGCGTTGCGCCGTAATCTTGCCAACACTTTTTCTTCCAGGCGACTGGGATGGTTGGCAGTAGCCCAGTCGCCCAGGTACGGCTTGCATGTTGGAATATTGAGTCTGGTCCACTGACCTTGCCACAGAAGATGTATTGATTTCTTTCCGAGAGAGAGACTCGACCGTAGATCACGAGGAATGTCCCAAGTCTCCTCGAGCTCTACAGCCGATTTTGCAAGTAAGTCAGCCTGCTCATTGCCGTGGATACGACAATGACCAGGCACCCAGATCAGCGTGAAGAACTTGCCGCACGAATGCAGTTTATTAATAATGCGGCCCTGGATCTCATTAGAGTCCATAGTACAAGAAGCAATTGCCTGAAGGGCTGATTTTGAATCGGAAAATATAACAAATGAGTTATGCTTAGAATTTATAGCATAGTCTATGACTCTGTCAACAGCAAAAAGTTTGGAGGTAAACACAGATGTATGAATCGGCAGCCGATACCTGAGGGCATATTCAGTCGACCACACACTTGCACCCACACATTCACTCGTCTTGGAGCCATCGGTGAACAATTGGTGGGACCCCAAGTGATGAACGATGATGTTACGAAACAAGTGGTGGATCTCCGCTTCCGGCGCCTTGGTCTTTGATGCTTAGAGCCACTACACATCAACAGTAAAGCTGGGTGGCTCCCAAGGTGCTATATTTTTAGTCACCAACTTGCACAGTCACTGAGGTCCATACCAAGCTCCTGAGTCAGTAAGTGGAGGTGAACAGCAAGTGGCCGACGAACCCCCAACATAAGGTGGTTGTATTGACGCAGAGGGGTACAGGCCACATTGCCAATATTACTCTTTCTAGATGTTCGTAGGCCATAGCATAAGGCCAGATGATCACGGCGAATACGAAGGGGAGGCACATTTGCCTCCACTTCTATACGAGCTACACATGTACACCGGACAGCTCCAAGACACAATCGCAAACATTTATTCTGCAACGCATCCAATCCTTTCAGCGTGGCATCGGATGCCAAGCCATACACCTGTGCGTCATAGTCTAGCTTGGATCTAATAAAGATTTTCTGTCGGCACCCCATGTAGTACCCGCTAGGTACTTGAGGACATTTAACGGATTATTGCAACGAGCAAGCAAGGTATTAACATGAAGTTTAAAGTTCAATCTGCAATCAAAGTGGCGGCCCAAAAATTTTACAGAATTTTGAAAAGGTACCGCTTGATTATCCAAAAATAAATGCAAATCGGGGACGTTACGATTACTGAAAATTACAGCAACACACTTAGGGATGGAAAACTTAAATCCCCACTGCAAGGCCCATTGGTGGACGGAATCAAGGGCTGCTTGAATCCGCCCACCCGAAAACTGTGCATTACGGGAGGAGTGCCATATTGCACAATCGTCAGCATAGAGTGAGTATTTAAGATTCCTCGGGATGGGAGCTAATGACAGAATATCATTGATCATAATACTAAATAAAGTAGGACTAAGCACACTTCCCTGCAGCACCCCGTATTCCTGGATAAATATATCCGATGTTACGTTATGGGGCAACTTGACAGAGAAAGTCCTGTTCCTTAAGAAATTTGAAATAAAAATAGGCAAATTACCCCTTAAAGCATAAGCATAGAGCTTCATTAGCATACCGTGTCGCCATGTCATGTCATAGGCTTTATGGATGTCCAAGAACACCCTTATCATGAATTTTTTATCGGCAAATGCCTCTGCAATACAATGCTCCAAATTCATGAAATGATCTAGTGAACTTCTGTATTTACGGAAGCCACATTGTCGATCATTTAACAAATTCTTCGACTCTAAAATTCTAAAACAAAAAGAAGCCTATTGTTAACCATTCGTTCCATGACCTTACATAGACAAGAAGTCAACACAATAGGACGGAATGAAGTGGGATTCATAAGACGACCAGCCTCTTTGGGTATCGGTATGATGTGCGCAAAGTGCCAGGAGTTTGGGAATGTTCGAGACGCCCAAATCTCACTGTACAATGCTAACATCTTAATCATGTTGTCCTGATTAAGATACTGAATCATACCGTACGTGATGGTGTCTGGTCCGGGGCTGGTGTCTTTACAGGATTTAAGGGCAAGGAGTAGTTCATCTAGCATAAACTCTTGGTTGTACGGGGAGTCTACGTCTTCCGTGGCAAAGTCTAATTTTCGTAGCTCAGCCGTCCGTTTATGATGTTGGAAACGATGATCGTAATTGTCTGAGTTACTTACGTGAGAAAAACTCCTGGCGTGGATGTTAGCAAAGTCCATGGGATCGTCATAGATGGTGCTATTGACCTGAAGTGTGGTAACAGGGAAGTATGGGCCTTTATTATTTAATATTCTTACGGTGGACAAGACTTTACTTAATGGTGTGAAACGATTCACCATGGACACAAAGGACCTCCAGGAGTCACGTTTGGCCCTTCGTATTTTTCTCCTTCCCTCAGCCCGTGCCTGTTTGTATGCTATGAAATTTTCCTCAGTGGGCTGACTATCAAAAATCCTGTCTCCTGTTGCATTTCCTTAATGCTTGTCGGCAATCCGGCGTCCACCAATGTGCTCTATGCTTCGCATGAACTGTAGAAGTCTTGTGAATAGCAGCCTCAGCTGCATGTATTATGGAATTGGTTAGATTTTCGACCTTAACATCGATGGTCTCCCCGGATATATCTAAATTGGCGATCCTTGCGAAGGATCCCCAGTCTGCCTTCTTATAGTTAAATTTTGGAGGAGGAGGGTCCAAAAAAATGTCGCGTGTATAAGAAAGACAGATGGGTAAATGATCATTTCCCAAGGAGTCGTCATAAGGGTTCCACGAGAAATCTTGATGTATACCAGGGGAGACCAGAGATAAGTCAATGGCCGAAAAGTTACCAGTACGATCGTCTACACGAGTCGCTGTACCATCGTTCAAAAGACAGAGGTTGGACTGTAGTATTAGGTCGCCTACTTGCTCCCAACGACCATCGATCCTCAAGGTACCCCGTTTATAATAATGGGCGTTAAAGTCGCCCACCACTAATTTATTCCCAGGTAGATGTTCAAATAGTGAATTTAAAGCCTCACTATCAATGGGGCCATGTGGAGGACAGTATAGAGACCAAATAGACAGATATGTGTTATTAAATTTTGCTTTGCATGCGACAGCTTCCAAAGTAGAATTTAGAAACACTTCCGTTTGTGGGTGTGATTTGTGTGTGTATATGGCAACTCCGTGACCTTCATCTCTTCTATACGAGTGGTAGTATTTGAACTGGGGAGGATCAGGGTGATCCACCAAGCACGTCTCCTGTAGGCAAATAACGTCTGGCCTGTGTATTGAAAGAAGAATTGCTATATTGTGCAATTTATTCCCAAGAGTCCTACACTTCCACTGTAACACCGTGAATGCGGCGGTTTAAGATTTACGAGGGTGGCCATTGTGCTTAGTTTTTTGTGCCCCTCTCGGCCGGGCGAGTGGCTACCGGGGGACCTTTCCCGGTGCTTGCAGGCAGAAACCCCCATACTTTCATCAATCAACAGGCTCCCAGAGTCCACCGAGGAAAAGCGAAAAGCTTCCCTTTCCCTTCCTTGCTGGAAATGGAATAGGAAGGACATGAGGGTGCGGCTGTTTGGTTAGGGTGGTCAAATTAATCTTATCAGACTTGTCGAACTTTTGTTTTTGGCACACCGACTGCGAAGAAGCAGCAGCAGCCTGAGAATATGTAGAGGCCTTAGGTAAGTCAGTGAGAGAGTTGGAACGTACAATAGGTTGAGCCAGAGAGGTAGGGCGAGTGGCATGAGGAGGAAAGGTAAGGTCAGTCTGTGTCTCCACAGTGCACATCACGGGGCGGGACACGACCGCCGATGCATAGGAGACATTAGGGTTGGGAGTTGCATGCAATTTCTTCCTTGCATCGTAAAAGGATGTGCCCTCAGTCGCCTTCACTGTGCAGACCTCTTTCTCCTCCTTCCACTTGGGACAAACCCTCGAGGAAGTGGAGTGAGCACCCTTGCAGTGAAAGTAACACTCTGTCTCGGATGTACAGTGGTCTGCAGAGTGACCTACAGCCGCACACTTGCCACACACCAAGTTCGAAGCCCGAAAGCCTTTTCACGGTGCCCATAAATCTGGCACTTTGAGCAACGAAGGGGATTGGGAAAGTATGGTCCCACATTGATAATTTTGTATCCAACTTTCACATAAGTAAGAAGAGATACTTTTCCGAAAGTCAAGACTACTGTGGCTGTCTTCGTCCTTTTGCTCTCCTGGAAACGAGTGATAAAGCGGGCATCAATTACATCTTGGTGAGCAAGTTCATGGATGATGTCGTCCTCTTCCACAACCATGATGTCCCTGCAGGTGATAACACCTTTGCAGGAATTCATGGATTGAGGGATCCTCGGCACAACATCATAACAATGAAATTTGCTCAGCTTCATCAAATCCTTAACCTGGGATGAGTTAGCAGTCATTACGAGGAGATCTCCGCTAGCAAGTTTTTTCACCTGTTCCACTTCTGCACATCCGTAAATCACTTTCTTGAAAATAAAAGGATTGAGGCTGGACAGGGGAGTAGAACCCACCGCGCTCAGCAAAACAAAAGAAGCGTTATTCACATTAATGTCTAGCGGGGTCAGTGTCTGGGGCCGTTCAGTCTCAGGGCAGTCTGTCCGTCGAACAGTCGAGTCGTCAGGACCACCTCCTCCACTGAAGGTGGGGGAGGCAGTAGGGGCGTTCGTCATAGTAACCACTCCCCCCTAACGGGGAAAGTGGGAAGAAGGAAGATAGATGAGCAAGGGACAAACAACCTGGGGCCACACACCTAGAGCTGAGATTGCCCTCTCAAACCATTCCAGGGAGGCCCGACCGTGTCAATTCACGACCCAGAGCGATCAGTGGGGGGGACCCTCCGTGGGCAAGAAAGCAAAGGTAATCTCAGTAAATAGGAACAGACACCTACTGTTCCTAGCTAATAGGGAGGGGAGGAAAGTGAGGAACTAGCTAACCTATCGCTCACCAGAAGGGTGAAAAAAGAAAAAAACTAATGCCGGTGAGGCAGCCCTAGTAAGCTAGAGAAGAGCTCAGGAACAACGCGCCTGCACCCTCCACGACCATGCATCAAAGTCAAAGTGGTGTGCACTGGAGAACTTTTGTTGATGCTGTTGATACTGCATACTTATGGGTGATAATGTTCCTAATTAAGTTCAGGAAGGCAGGCTTGACTATGTAGTTACGTTTAACTTCGAAACAAGTCCTGCTGAAACTCATGTACTTAGGTATTTAGTCAGGGACCATTCTACTCTCTAACATCATGTACTAATAAATACAACCCAAGGAAAGGGTAAAGCCATTCCAAGTGTACAGTTGTCTAAGCTTTGCTGCTGAGTCTAGGGCTGGTATCATAACACACAGGGGTAATTTTTGGATGTAACACTTTCTATGGAGATCTTGCTGCTGCTTTTGAAAATTTTGCAAAGCACTGCAGTTCATCTAAGCTACCCAAAGTAGCGACCAATAAACTTATAAATGCTACTGATCCAGCTTTACAAGGATAGAAGAAGACACTGGCTAACTAGAGAAGCATTCACAAAGCAATCCTTGTGACAAAGAAGTGTGTGACAGTATGATGCCAATTGCACAGTACCTGACTGAAGTGCGTCAGAAGGTCAGAAAACGAGTCTAGGATAATTTCCTTACATCCACTGGGAAGACCAAGACCCTCCAGGTAGTGTAGTAACATGTAAACAGAATAAGTGTGAAAATAAGCACATTCACTGTGTTTCAAACCCAGGTGACAAAACTCAAGCTTTGATCACCAAGTGGGTCAGTACCTCTTCACAGTCATGTCCATCTGCCAGTCACAGAGAAAGCCTTGACCACAACAGGCCTTCCCGGAATTCTCTAGCTGATGTTAATGCTATACCCTGTTTGACTGACCTGTGCAGCTGAGATGTATTGGGCAGGTTGTTTGAATCCCGGCTGCAGATTGGCCGCCGATAATTTAAATCTACACCTCTTCTTAGTTTAACACATATATTTATATTTTTTAAACTGCCTTCAATAAAAGCAGCCAGATGAAATATGGAATAATTTCCGAAGATGAAGAGGTCAAAATTAGCTTGAGAAGTTTACTGTTATCAAAGAATATTAAACTTGATTATAAAGCTTTATAAAATGATGAGTGATGTTTGAAGCAAATTATCCACCCATGGTGTTCATCCACGTCCGCATGTTGCAGTACATCCACCCATACTGTACACCTACGTCCACATGTACTATAATATCCACTCGCTGTGTACACCTACATCCGCATTTTGCACTGCAGTACATACCTGCATTTACTTCGGTGACATCATTGGCTGCCAATCAGCAGCCGCGAAACAAACCCACCCAACTTGACCAATACGTCTCAGCTGCACAGGTCAGTCAAATAGACTATAGTGTGAGGGATGACACCTACCTCCCCATACCTACGATGAATTAGTCTGTGCTGTACTGTAATGAAAGGCAAATCGACTTCTCCAGGCCAGGGTGGTATAACTCATATTTCCCTAGTCAGTTGTATCTAAAATGATGGAGAGAGTAATCCTCAATAGTCTATTTATTTATTTTTTTGTTTAAAGAAAAGGCAACGAGTGATTGTTTTGTAAAGCATCTCAGTAGTACTAGTGTCTCGTCAGGGTTTTCATTGACTTGAAAGGGGCATTTGACAGGGCAAACAGGGAGGTAATTTTGGAGGAACTAATTGCCAAAGGGGTTAAAGGGAAATTCCTTGGGTGGATAAGAGTTTGTAAGAGTTTGGTTCCTATGTCAGTTTTCTGACGAAAAAAAAAAAAAAATGGACCGGTCATACCACAAGGCGGTGTTCTGTCCTATCCCATTCAATATACTGATCAACAAAACAACACGCCACATTTTCCTTCCATGTATGTAGGTAATTAATATATGCTGATGATGTCTTACTTCAGTGCAAATTCCCTTCCATTTTAAGTAAAGGCCTGCAACAGCTAGAGAATATGTGCATGTGGGACTCGTTATTAATAAAACGAAAATCAAATTTCTGGGACTGGATACTCGAGTTTGGGGAGGATATGGACATGATTGTGTGCAACACACATTTTAGGAAAAGAATCAGCCGGTTGATTACGTACGAGTCCTGGGGAAATAGTACTCAGATAGATTATTTTCTGGTCAGGAGGGTTGATAGGAGATTAGTGAGGGATGTTAAAGTTATAGGAAGCGAGGAGTGTGTGCAGCAGCACAAACTGTTGATTTGTGACATGGTGCTTAAGGAACGAGTGATGAGGAGGAGGACATATGTACCTAGGAGGAAAATATGGAAGCTGGGAAACCAATCAGTAAGGGATGCCTTTTATAGTGAGATGAGGAGAGTGGTGGCTGAACAGGAAGCCGTAGATAGAGGCGTTAATGAACAGTATAGAGCCCTTAAGAACAACCTCTTGAGAGTTACCGATGCAATATGCAGTTGGACAAGAGGCCCACCAAGACATAAAGTAACTTGGTGGTGGGATGAGGGTGTAGAAGCTGCAGTTAAGGAGAAAAGAAGGCTTTTCCGGGAATGGAAGAATGGTGGTAACAGGGAGGAGTACTTGGCTGCCAAGCGCAGGGCTAGAAGAGAGGTATACAGGGCGAAGTCTGAGTCACAGAGACTTTAATTTGATAATCTAAATCATGGAGAAAGGAAAAATATGATTTTTAGGGAGGAAAATCAGGTGAAGTGGGATAATCGGGACATTGTAGGTGAGCAGTGTGTGAAGAATGATGATGGAAGGGTAGTGGTGAACAGTGAGGATATTAAAGATGCATGGAGAGAGCATTATAGCCGATTGTTGAGTGTGATTGGGATAGAGAAGGTTTGGAGCCCGCTGATCCAGTGTTTGGCCCTTGGCCTTTGATTGACGCTGCTACTGTGAGTCAGACAATAGGCAGAATGCGGGTGGGGAAGGCGGCAGGTGTGTCTGGGTTGACTGCCGAAATGTTGAAGGCCTCAGGAGATACTGGGGTGAGGTTAGTCACCGACCTGATAAATAGGATTATATATGAGTGTGTTGTCCCAGATGATTGGCTGAGGAGAGTAATTGTAAATGTGTACAAAGGAAAGTGTGATGCCCTGGAAAGGGGAAATTAGAGGTATAAAGCTCTTAGATCAGATAATGAAAGTAATGGAGAGAGTTCTAGAAGGTATGATTAGAGAAAGAGTGAATATCGATGAGATGCAGTTTGGGTTTATGCCAGGCAGGGGGACCACTGATGCCATATTCATTGTTCGACAGCTTCAGGAAAAATATATTGGAAAGAAAAGGGAATTGTATTTTGTTTTTGTTGATTTGGAAAAGGCCTTTGACAGGGTCCCTAGAGAGGTGGTGAAGTGGGCAATGAGAAAGCTAGGGTTGGAAGGATGGCTTGTTAGGGTGGTAATGGCCATGTACATGGGTGCTCGCACCCAGGTAAGAGTGAATGGAGCTTTGAGTGATGAGTTTTCCGTGAATGTTGGTGTGCATCAGGGGTCAGTTTTGAGTTTTGAGTCCCTTGTTGTTTATCATGGTGCTTGAAGCCCTCTCACGTGACTTCAGAGATGGACTCCCATGGAAGATGTTGTATGCTGATGATTTGGTGTTGATTGCGGAGAATGAAAAGGAGGCGTAGGAAAGATTTAAGAAGTGGAGAGATGATATGGGGTACAAGGGCTTAAGGGTAAATGCAGATAAAACAAAAGTGATGATATCTAGGGTTGGTGGCGGTACAATCAGAGGAGAGGGAGAGTGGCCATGTGCAGTTTGCCACAAGGGTGTGGGAAGTAATTCTATCTTGTGTAGTGTTTGTGATAAGTGGGTGCACAAGAGATGTAGTGGTATTAGAGGTAGACTGCGAGATGATGCTGTTTTCATGTGTGCGGCGTGTCGGGGAGAGCAGGTGGAGATTGTTAGGCGTGAGAGGGTTGAACTTACAGGTGAGTCTCTTGAGTGTGTGGAGGAGTTTCGTTATTTGGGAGACATGTTATGTGCCGGAGGTGGGGCTGGGGTTAGCTCGGTTGCTAGGGTGAGAAGTGGTTGGAAGAAGTTCAGGGAGATGTTGCCTCTCCTGACATTGGGAGGACTCTCCTTACGTGCTAAGGGGTCTTTGTATGCAGCATGTGTTAGGAGTGTGATGCTGTTTGGTAGTGAGACCTGGGCAGTAAAGGAAGAGGATATTCGCAGGTTTAAACATACAGAAATGACAATGATTAGGTGGATGTGCAGTGCGTCCCTGCGTGCAAGGCCTGGGGGGCTGGGTTTACGATGGAAGAGTTGAGAGGTAGGATGAGACTGGAGTGTATTGGTGTTGTGATGAGGAGATGTAGGCTGAGGTGGTTTGGACATGTGGAGAGGATGGGGGATTGATTTGATTTGATTAATTTATTACGCCCAAAGGCGACAAACCTATTACAGTGCCATGTGGGCATATGTGAGGTGAGTACAAGGGAACTCGTGCCACGCAGGACACGCTGTCAGCTAAAACAAATTAACACCCACCAAAGTGTGGATGACGCATCCAATAAATGTTTACAAGTGTCCACTAATGTGAGTCCGTGTGGTATTAAATCAGAGACAAGTTGACATTGCAGGCAATAGTGGTCAAGGGTGTTGGCATTGGGTGCGTCA
>JAGKTI010040874.1:0-10334 GCA_018397915.1 Birgus latro
GGGGGGGCTCAAACCTTCGCTTTTGGTGAGAAACATCGAAAATTCATAGATATATCGCGATCCTGAGCTTAAAAATGTTGATACAGTAAGGTCCCTGGTTACATCGGTATCGACTTACATCAAATCGAGGTTACGACAGTCAGTTCACGAGGAAATTTTAAAATATAAGAAAATAAAGAAAAAATACGTAAAGCTCGGTTTTTAAAGTGTTGCTGTTTACCGCAAGATGTCTCTGGTGTTTTCCCGCCTCACACTTGACTATCAACAAACCAACACTCGCTCTCAGTCTCGCTGCTACTACTGTACCACGTGTAATTTTCTTGTGTTTGTTTTTCGCCTGATTCCACGATGCCTAAGAGACAGCTTCCTAGTGACCATAATGACTCCAAGAAATGCAAGACCATCACATTACGTGAAAAAGTTGATATTATTAAGCGTAATGAGAAAGGAGAAAAAGCATCAGTGATCGGGCGTGCACTGGGGATGAGCCGTACTACGGTAGCTACCATCATCAAAGACAAGGAACGTATCTTGACTCACATTAAAGGTGCAACTCCTATGCAATCAACTGTGATTACCAAGCAAAGATCGGGACTGTTGATTGAGATGGAACGTTTGCTAATGCTGTGGATTGAGGACAATAATCAATGGTGCATGCCTCTGAGTGAACAGTTAACCTGTGAGAATGGACGCACACTCTACCAAGACCTCGAGAAAAAAAAAAGGTGAGGAAAGTGAGACTAACGAGACATTTGTGGCATCAAAAGGTTGGTTTACTCGATTCAGGGCTCGAGCAAACCTAACCAACAGAAGAATTTTTGGAGAAGCAGCCAGTGCAGATGACGAAGCAGCAAAAACATCTGTTAAAGAGTTGGAGGAGTTGATTGAGAAGGAAGGCTACATTCCAGAACTTATTTTTAATGTTGATGAAACGGGACTAAACTGGAAACGAATGCCTAACAGAACCTACATTGCTAAAGAAGAAAAAAGCATGCCAGGGCACAAAGCATCCAAAGAACGCCTAACACTACTTTTGGGGGGAAACTAAGCTGGCGATTTCAAGCTTAAACCGCTACCCGTATACCACTCAGAAAATCCAAGAGCTCTTAAGGGGATCCTTAAAGCAAGCCTACCAGTTTACTGGAGAAGTCATTTAAAGGCCTGGATGACGAGTGCAATTTTCACTGACTGGTTTTCAAAGTGTTTCGTGCCAGAAGTTGAACGGTATTGTGCTATGAATAACCTGCCATTCAAAGCTCTTCTCATAATTGATAATGCTCCTTGTCATCCTTCGAACTTGACAGAGTTGCACCCTAATGTGAAAGTTGTGTTTATGCCACCAAACACAACATCAATCCTACAACCCATGGACCAAGGTGTAATAAGGGCATTCAAGGCGTACTACCTGAGAAAAACATTCAGACAGGCAATACGAACAACAGAAAATGGTAAAGTAACGCTCAAAGAATTCTGGAAAGATTTCAACGTCTATAAAGCAGTAAAAAATGTTGGAGAATGTTGGGCTGAAGTGACTGCGACAAATATGCACGGAGTGTGGAAAAATGTGTGCCCTTACCTCATAAATGACTTTAAAGGATTTGATGAAGACAGTATAAATGAAGTCAAACGCAACTGTGTGAAAATTGGAAATTATTTAAATCTGGACATAGAGGAGAGTGATGTAAATGAACTTACTGATTCACATGATCAAGAGTTGAGTAATGAGGACTTACTAGACCTTGGAAAACAAATGGAAAATGATGAAAAAAGTGATGAGGCAGAACCACTAAGACAGTTTAAGATCAAGGAAATGGCAAATGCTTTCGGCTTCCTAGAAAAAGCAATGGCTCTATTTGAAGATCAGGACCCAAATGCAGAGAGGTTTGCCAAAGTGTACAGGGGAATGGAGGATGCAGTGTCCTGTTATCGTCAAATCTATGACGAAAAGAAATATGCCACCAAGCAGTCTTCAATTCTCCAGTTTTTCAAGAGAACTGAACACCGAGCCACAACCTCACCACCAGCTTCAACTTCATCCTCATCTTCAACTCCCGACACCCCATCTTCAGCTCCAGACTTCCCTGCTTCAGCCCCGGACTCCCCTGCTTCAGCCCTGGCAGTGCCTTCCACATCGCAACCCCAGTAACGAGTCAAGCTGATGTTGTCAGAAGGTATGTGTTAGTGACATACAGTATGCATCTTTATTACAGTACTGTACCATACAGTAATCGGTCATTTTATCACTGAAATAATTTTGTCCGTATGAGGAAAAAAAAGGCATCATATTGATGTTAGAAATGCTTACATTATCGTGCTGGTAATGATGTTGGTATTTCATATTTTACGGCAGTATTTTACGGTAACCTTTATTGTATGATGAAGTATGAAAAGTGTTTGAACTTAGGAATAAAATGAGTGTTGGCAGTGTGCACGTGTGTACGGACGGGAGAGTGAGGGAGCGGCAGCCTGACTCAGTTGTGGGTGAGGCAGGTGCGGCATAACTCGGTCGCCATGACGATGAGAAGTGCCGTTACTGCAGCGAGTGAGCTACTGTGACGAAGACTCGTAGCAAGTACAACTTATATTTTATTCAATAAATATTATCAGTTCAAAAGACTGTTTCTTATACAAACCTGTTATAAGATTATTACATGTATAGTATGCAATGTATGGTTGAAAAATCTGTAAAACTCGACTTACGTTCAAAATCGGCTTACGTCATGTCTCAGGAACGGAACTCTGATGTAACCCGGGACCTTACTGTACAGGTGTCATTCAACCTTACATTTTCCTTCTTTTCCAGCGTACCTGGCTAAAGAAAACGAACTATGGAAAAGTTAACTAATTCAAGCCACTTTAAATTACGTATTTATTTATGTATTTGGTACGAATTTCGGTGTAGTACAAGACTATATTGGTTTTCAAACATTTATATAGGCAATAGAAGCATTGTTCAGTCACCAAACACATCCACATACGGCACCTTCCTTTATGACATTACCACCTCATCACTTCTGTTTCTCTAGCTTCTTTATTTCTTTGTCCTCCACCTCAGGAATCACTTTCACCGTGAATTTCATCATTGGAGAGACTGTGGGGCAACATACCTTTACTGGCCAGGTTACTGCTAACAGGAGAATTGCCCAGTGTGGGGGGGGAGGGGTGGTTAGGTGGGGCCAGGCAGTATCCCCGCTTGACAGCAGGTAGAGGAAGGTCTCCCACATATGCCTACCAAAAATTACCCATGAAACTTGAAAATTGTGCAAATTATGACCCTTGCAATTGCGCGACATACCAGTACCTCGATGGGTGTAGCTGAGACAAAACGTTGCAACATACCCATACGTCGATGGGATTCCTCAGGTTAAACTACAGATTAACACCCGAGTACGATGCTAGTCATGAAGTGCTATGGAAAGAATGCAGAACCACAGCACTGTCTTATTCTATCATTTAGCCACATGAAATAAGCTACAAAAGAATGAAAATCTGGATTATGATTATATTCTAAGTTGCTATGGAGGTTTCAGGAGGGGGGGGGATTCTTTTGTAATTTATTCTGAAAATAACACCTCAGTATCCTTTTTATGTTCTATCTATCTCTATCTATTGCCAGACGCCTTGATCCCGAACGGGGTGGCCACAAACAAATCGCCTCCATGTCACTCTGTCCCCTGCCATTTCACTACCACGCTCCCAACTCACACCCACCTCTCTCATATACCTCTCCACTCCATCTCATCCTCGGCCTCCCCCTCCCTCTCGCCCCCTCCACCTCACTCACATACACTCTCCTCGTCAGTCTTTCACTCTCCATCCTCTCCACATGCCCAAACCACCTTAACGTGTTTCTCCTAACGCTTCCCATCATGTCCTCAACCACACCACAACGCTCCTTCACTTCCTCATTTGTTAGTCTGTCTCTCCATGTGACTCCACATGCTCCTTTCAAATAACTCATTTCCACTGCTCTCACTCTTGACTTCTGCCCTTCCAACAGGGTCCAAGCTTCACTTCCATATGTCAGAGTTGGTATCACAATACTGTCATGTAACAACTTTTTCACTTCCATGCTCACCTCCCCGTTTCTTATCACTGCTTTGAACGAACCAGCAACCTTCCTTCCCTGCTGCACCCTTTTGAGCACTTCACCCTCCAGACTTCCATCCTTACTCATCACACTGCCCAAGTACTTAAATTCACTCACATTCTCCATATCCTTCCCATCCAATCTCACTGTACATTCGCTGGCTTCACTTCTCTCGAAGATCATCACTTTGCTCTTCCCCACATTCACCTTTAGATTCCGTTTCTTACACACTCTCCCAAACTCATCTACCAAGCCTTGCAGCTCCCCTTCGTCTTCACTCAACAACACAGTATTATCTGCAAACAACAGTACAGGGAGTTTCCCAACACTGACATAAATTATGTCAGCATTAAAACAATATAAAGAACATGCACAAGAATGCTGAGGTGTAGCCAGGCTAAAAAGCGAAATAAATTGCTAATAAGGAAGATGTGATATGAAGCCTCCCATGTCACCCAGAATAAGTCAAACCCCATCCCTGGTCTCACCTTCTCTGGAACAGCAGATACGAGAGAAATTGCAAGACCCATTCTCTCAGCACGCCCCACACGCCCAATGCGATGAACATAGTTGCTCTTCTCATCTGGCAGAGTTACGTTGACGATAAATGGTAGACCTCCAACATCTGAAAGTAAAATTGTGCTTGTTACAACTGCACTATGCTTCTATCCATCTACCTATCTTTTCATCTGGGAGAGTTACACTAATGATGAATGGCAGTCCTCCATCACAGTCAAGTCAGGTATGAAAGTTTTTACTGTACTATACTTCTACCAATTTATCTATCTGTCTATATACTAGTCATACATTCATGTTATCAGTGTACTACCAGTATACATTTATCTATCTACTTATCTATAGCCAGACACCTTAGGGCTGCATTCTAGGCCACACACATTTCACAGCACCTCTTCCTGAACAATTTATTTTACATATTAAATCTTGACAAGCTCTTGTATGTTATTTAAATCATATAAATACTGACACAGTTTGCATTAATAACATACAAAAGGGTCTATCTATTTATCTATTGCCAGACGCCTTAATCCCATATGGGGTGGCCACAAACAAATCGCCTCCATGTCGCTCTGTCCCCAACCATTTCACTGCCCTGCTCCCAGCTCACACCCCCCTCTCTCATATACCTCTCCACTCCTTCCCTCCATCTCATCCTTGGCCTCCCCCTCCCTCTCCCCCACCTCCATCTCACTCACATACACTCTCTTCATCAGTGTCTCACTCTACATCCTCCACACGGCCAAACCACCTTAATGTGTTTCTCCTAAAGCTTCCTATCACATCCAAATCCACACCACAATGCAAAGTACAAAAGGATACTGGAGTGAAATGTACAGAATAAATTGTTCAGGTACAAGTGTTAAAAAAATCTTCCAAGTCACCTAGAAAATGATCTGTAATCTTGGGGGAGCTCCATTAACACAACTCCACCATGTCACCCTTTCCTCTGCCCTCCCTCCACTTTGTCACTTTCACTGATATACCTCTTCCACTCCATCCCTCCACCTTATCTTTAGTCCCCCTCACTCCTTCCACCTCATTCATACACACACTCCTACACTGCATTTTTCTAACCTAACAAAGATCTCTAACCCCTTTCAGCTCAGTTTATGATCAAAAGCATTCAGATTGGAGGGCTGATTTGACCAGTACCCAAAAAAACTCATTTCTACCTCATAATTAAGGCTCAACAAAATTCATGCAACAACAACCCAGTATTCAAGTTGTGAATGTGGTCCAGTTCAGTTAGAAGCAAATGAACTATGGGTCACTAATTCCTCTAGCTCCAATATCACTGTAGATGAAAACTAGAATCGTTTTCGTTTTCATTTTTGAAGGCTCCAACATGCTTGCATGTGTCGGCCTTGGTCACCTAATGGCGGCTCTCCACGCTGCTCAATCTCTGGCAGCCTCCCTATTCAGTCCCTTAACCCTTAAGTCACATTGTTGAATCTGACGGCTGGACTCTCTCTCAGCAAGCTCTACAGACAGGCATGGAACTATACAGACAGGAACCTTACAAACTCTGGTAATCTATGCTTTATATACAGGAATGAAGCGTTGTATTAACTGGCAATTTAGCTTTATTGATGGGAGCAAAACTCTACATAAACATAATCTTGCTTTACAGGTAGGAATGAAACTATAGAAACTGGTAATCTAACTTTACAGATAGGAATGGAACTTTAAAGACAGGAACTACATAGAAAATGGTAATGGAACTATAACAGGAATTCATTCTGTAGTCTACAGCACCGAGCTGTTAATGTCCCTCTACTCCCTTTCTAGACCACATGAGAAAGATGGTGTAATGTAGGAAAGGGGCGCCTTCAGCCTACAGTCCACCAGGTTCATGATCACGAGAGCCTGGGGCCACAACAACGATCCTAATGTATATCACACAAGAAAGTCTCACTGTCTACATTTGTTTTTGTTTCGTTTATAATGGCTCCAACATGCTTGCATTAACCAGTCTTGGTTACTTAATGGCAGCTCTCCATGCTGCCTAATCTTTGGCAGCTGTCGTATTCAGTCCCTTAACTCTATGACCTTGTCCCAGGTCTTTTTCGGTCTGCCTCCCGCAACCCTACCCCCAACATTCACACTTCTCACTTAACTACAGCTCACCAATTCCTCTGGCAGCAACATCAGTGCAGATGAGGAACCTGACCTTCCCATCTTTAAAACTCTGCAGGTTGGCCTTTCTCTCATTAGGCTTGCGATCACCATGCAAGCACACGCAGGAGTAAGGGTTGCCTCGGTTGTTGGCACCACCACCTGCAATTGACATACTTAATTAAAGGTTATGAAATCAACATGAGATTGAGTTCAGCAGACTTTCTAACAGCAGGCTTCCAATCACTATACAAACGTATAAACGAATATAGACTAACTCAGCTGTTAACTCTACCTCCTGAAATTGGCAAAAGACTAATTTATGGCTAAGGAACTGATGGGGGATCAAGTCGGCTACAACTGACAGTGGATTGAATTGGTAGGAAATGAAAGGGAAACTGGCAGGGGACTGAGTTCTTGGTGCTGACAGGGGATCAAGTTGACTGGAACTGATAGGGGATTGAGTTGGTTGGAATTAATGAGGAATCAAGTTGGCAGGTCTTGTGGTCACCATGCAAGCACACAAACTGGGATTACTCCACCTGTTGGCACCACCATCTGTATCAGACAAAGAATTAAGATGAGGCTGAAAAAATGCTGTGATGCATGAGAAGTGAATAAAATCATCTGGATGCAACAAATATGTACTGTATTGGACAAAGCACCCTTTTCACCAAAGAGCTGATAGATCTAATGTAAGCTGAATAAAATCAACTGACTGAAGGCACCTACCATCACCTTACGTGATGTGTTGCTACCTTCAGGTGACTCTACACTAAATGAAAGGCCAAATGGCTTCTTGTACCCAACAAAATCATTTACTATGCTGGATGATAACCATACAGCCATAAAAATAAATGCCTGGTGGTCTAGTGGGATCAGGTGCAACAGTTAGATATATCCTGTAAGAGTTTCCATTGCAGGAATGATCTGGGTTTACTGCTCACATACTTCCATTCAAGGAGGAGCAACTAGTCACTTTCATTGTAAATATCTGGATTGATTAGCCTAATACTGGGTCTCTATGCTCCTGATATGGATTTCATGATGACAATGACGATGATGACAAAAACAATTACCGTATTTCCCATATGACAGGACGCATTTTTTTCCCAGCAAAATGCACTCGAAACCCCCCCTCCATCTTAGCACTCGAAGATCAAGTTGTAGAAAGAAGTTTGCCAACCCTCATGAAACCCAGTTATGAGATAAAAGCACTCACGAACCCCAGTCACGAGACGCAAGCTTTCACAAACCCCAGGCACGAGATACAATGCACCCACTACAGTCATCAAAGCAGACGACGTCACCAATCTTGTCTCCACGGCCACTCAGCAGACGACACCCCTCCACAAATGAACAAAATGGTATCAAAGCAGAGAAGACAGGCATACACTGTTCATTTCAAATTACAAGTAATAGAGTATGCTATACAACACGGCAGCTGAGAGGCAGTATGAATCACCACCCATGGAAAAAAATGATTCCAGAATGGAGGATGCAGGAGGAGGAATTAAAGAAAACAAGGATGTGAAAACATGGAATAAGATATGAATGATGAATAAACGTCAGAATGACGTTATTTTTTATACTAGTCGTTTGTGCAGTATTCTTTTATTTCCTCTATTTTCCTATTGTTACTGGTATCTTTTATACAATAAATACAGTAACTGGTGACTGGTTGCATGGTATTATAAAATGGCAACTGGCAATATGTACTGATATACTAGTACTGTGTAATAAAGCAATATTACGATAATGACTTTGTTGGCTGAATTGAGTGAATTCTGTTGGAGGTGTGGGTTGTAAAGGTTTGTTCAAACTACTGAACATAAAAAACATCTGATGGGAGCTGAATGTAACACGCCAGGGTCAACGTGTTTAAACACCTTCTAGTGGCATCTACAACTTGTTGCTGATGTTAACAGGTATAAAACTGTGGTGAACCAGAAACATCTAATTAATAATAACCACAAATATTTGATAATGGGTCCAATATGTACTGTAGTAATTTGCTGTGACAAATAGAAAAATGACACTGCAGAGTTGGCACCTTAGACTTGCTACTACAGTTAGCTATTAAATCCTCAAATATTTTTTCCCCCCAAAAAATACCTAGCGTATTATAAGATGTGTTTTTGCACTTGCAGTGTCTTATCATACAGGATATATGGTACTTTTGACACTTGGTAATGCTATCTTCTGTGCTCAATAAGCTTTTCAGAATACAATAGGTCCTGCTCGGTTTACAAATATTAATTCCATGTACACAACTGAAAATAATGAGATGCTTTTTTTTTTTCCCATATGAAAATGTGATCAAAATTATCTAAAAGGCTGATTTAACTTGTAATACTGCATCTCAATAATGTATAGCAGTTTACACACATCATCCATCATCCAATCCCATATCGCCTCATGAGCAGCATAGGAACCCGAGGCTGGTTAAGTTGGTCCTGACATTTAAGCTGAGAGTGACCTGTCTCACTCATCCCTGAGAGGCATTACGTGAGCAATAAACCCCAACCATCCCTTGGATATAAACCTACACAGGCTCAACCTGACTGGAGCACCTTTACCCACTAAACCACTAGGTGCCATAATTTGGTTATATGGTTACCACCCAACATAGTAAATGGTTTCCTTGTGAACAGGAGTTACCCATAGGCAGAAGGAAGAGGAAAGAAAGAAGGAAGGAATAACAGAAGAGGAAGTGTAAATCACTCATAGGCAAAAGAAAGTGGAAAGAGTGAAGGAAAGAGGAGGATGGATGGAGGAGAGGAAAGGGCAGAGAACCAAGGCAGCACTACTGTACCCACACTGTATATCCATGCCCCACACTGTATATCTATATACCCCCACTGTATATCTATGCACCCCCCACTGTATATCTATGCCCCTCCCACTGCATATGTACTCCCACTGTAATATCCCACCCCCACTATATGTCCCCACTGTTATATCTTAAAAGCACCGAGTCAAATGCCTCTCCCACGATCAGGCTAGCAGATGTAAGTCAGTCCCGGGCTGTCACTCTTGAGGGGAACACTGTGGTGTAACAGCTCACAATAAACTACAGTATGACCTCACTACAACGCACTTCAGTACACCGGAAGTTGCTTTTTTCGGAGTCAGGGAGCCGACTGGAATTATTTCTTATATATCAGGAAAACTCCGAAAAAGCTAGAAGCATTCCGGACTGCCTAACCTCACGGCGGGTGGCCATATTGTCCGTGCAGTTTGTGTGTTCGTGCGTTGGTTGGTGGTGGGCTGGCAGTGTAGCTATTGTTCTAAGTGTACACTAGAGTATTTGAAAAGTGTTTATAATTAAGTTATACCCACTGTAGGAAACTAGGCAAACCACACTCACCGGCCTCACAACGTGAACTGCCAAGGTTCCCGGTTGCATACCACAGGAACCTTCCGATGACGTCATCACTCGTGACTTAGCAGGTGTGTGCGTGCGCACACACACTAACAACAATATGCACTAACACTCTCGTCCTCTCTTCTTAATTTGACAGAAGATTCCAAGGACGAAGCTGGATGGTCTATTTGCGTCTGATACACGCTATGTATCCAATACATAGACTTTTGTGTGAGTACCACC
>JAGKTI010040877.1:0-10334 GCA_018397915.1 Birgus latro
CATCATTTACTGTATTTGATGCTTTGTATCCAATAATTTAGTGCATAAAATGTGAGAAAAGATGATTTCCATGTCAGATACTTACTTATACTATGCTGGCAAGTTCTGAGCACCTATGACTCACTCACCTCTAAATCATCATTTTTTGGTTAAAATTCAATAAATTCATGCTATGTGTGCATTATTTATGTGAAAAGGGACGTAAATAAGTGCTATACATGTCCAGTAGGGAGGTAGGAAGGTAGTTTTCTGATTTAGGTTAGGTTAGGTTAGGGTCATGAAAAACCAGTGCTGGAGCTTCAGGACCAATATCCGGACAAAAGCAATATTCGGACATGCCTTTGGCTCTATTACATCGGATATTGGAGGGATTACTATATATAATCTTTCAAAGCACTGTAATTTTTATGATAAACCTACTCAAAATATTTTTCGATATATATTATAGTCAGTCGCCTAAGGCGCAGTTAATTGGTTCTGGACCGCGCCCGTGCCATAGAAAACCTAACTAAACCTGTGGGGAAAATGGAATTTGGTTTTGGACATTCGCCCAAAGTCCTCCTTTTTACCCCATTTTTCCCCACTTTACTCATGCACACAATCAAGCAGTCAGTCAGTGGATTTATTACACACAGATAAACAATAAATAATAAAGCTCTTTAAGGGCATAAAATACTGTAAGTACCTGACTCCGACAACAATAGTGCTTAAGTGGAAGGGGTAGGGTTGGGGGCTTTGAGGGAAGGGGTAGGCTACTGCCTGCCTCTTGCAATTTCTGTGGCACAATACGTAAAAATAGGCACAAAAAAAACGGGAGGGTGATCAGATAACAAGTGGTCTGGCTACACATTGAGTGGGGTTCGAATGGCGAGCGAGGGCTGAGGTTCACTCTCTGGCCGCCAGGGGAATTTGCTTGTGTGTTTCAAACCTTGCTGCACATGCGTCATAGGTATAGTTTATGCACGTGGTTCGTTTTTTGGGGTCTGGCACCTTGCCGTGTCATAGAAAACTGTGGCGTAGAAGCACGCTCCATGGGCAGCTTGACTGTAGTTTTATTACTGTACAAGCACAACCAGTGACAGATTCAGTCTTACACACATAGGCGTATAGTCACATACACAAATATACATAAACATACAAAACTATCTATCTATCTATTGCCAGACGCCATAATCCCGTAAGGGGTGGCCATTTGACTCTGAGTTATTTGTTTTACAGGGAGGGGCACTAACCCTCCACCAACCCACTTGTTGACACGTAGGGAGCACGTATGGTTTGGTTATATGGTTACCACCCAGCGTTGTAAATGGTTTCTTGGTTTACAGGAAATCATTTGGCTTGTCACTCAATGTAAAGCCACCTGTAAAGGAAAGAAAAGCAATAAGAAGTGACAGGAAAGATGGGAGAAATAGGAAGAGAGGAGGGCAGGCTCAGAAAGAGAATGGTAAAGGCTAAGGAAGAAGTAGGCAGCACTACATCAAGTGAGTGGATGATGGTCAACATACAAAACACCTTAGCTATTTTTGCAAGATAGCAGCTTTTCCCTGGAAAAGTAGTATGGGGGAACGAGGGGGGGGGGGAAGCCTCGTACACAGTAATACATGAGATTAATCACCCTTGTGGGGAAGGGGTTAATGCAATTATCTGCCTGGAAGTTTTTAAACATATGCATGAGGCAGTGAGATACAAATGTGGTGAGAAGTGGAATAGTGAGTAGCTGCTTCACCACAAAGGTGCATCCAGCCATTCAGTGCTTTTTAAGCAAAA
This sequence comes from Birgus latro, assembly GCA_018397915.1. NCBI lineage: Eukaryota > Metazoa > Arthropoda > Malacostraca > Decapoda > Coenobitidae > Birgus > Birgus latro. The sequence goes on from JAGKTI010040877.1 coordinate 1,768, forward strand.
AAGTTTTTGGTTGAGAAGAAAAATCAGTTGGTCCTGTATCAACCATATTGACTTGAATTAGCAACATGTGGCTTTTGGTTGTTCCTTCTTTTGAAAGGACATTTGTATGCAGCATGTGTTAGGAGTGTGATGCTGTATGGTAGTGAGACCTGGGCAGTAAAGGAAGAGGATATTCACAGGTTTAAACGTACAGAAATGACAGTGATTAGGTGGACGTGCAGTGCGTCCCTGCGTGCAAGGCCTGGGGGGGCTGGGTTTACGATGGAAGAGTTGAGAGGTAGGATGGGACTGGAGTGTATTGGTGTTGTGATGAGGAGAGGTAGGCTGAGGTGGTTTGGGCATGTGGAGAGGATGGTGGATGATAATTGGGTGCAGAGGGTGAGAGGTGTTAATATTGGGGGAGGGGTAGACCGAGAAAGGCATGGGACGAGGTCATTAAGTGTGACTTAAGGGTTAAGGGACTGAACAGGGAGGCTGCCAGGGATCGAGCAGCATGGAGAGCCGCCATTAGGTGACCAAGGCCGACGCATGCAAGCATGTTGGAGCCTTCAAAAATGAAACGAAATGATCTGAACACATTTGAAGACAGTCAGTCTTAAGTAGTGAGTATGCTTAAGAGCATCATGGAAGAAGAGTGTCTGTGATGCCTTCACCAGTGAGAGGAATATTGGAGAAAGAATGTGGATGCTGGAGTAAGGTACTGTAAAGGAGATAATAGAAGGGCAATATCTGTCTAATGTTCAATAAAATGGAGTTTGGTAACCATTGTCAGAAAGTTTTGATCATATATTTCCACAACATCTCCTCACATTTTATCCTTCAGTTGCCAGCCATTGTCAACTCTAGTATTGAGGTCTCCCATTGCAAACACTCTATAACTCCTGGACATTTGTCCCATTACCCTGTCACTTTTTTCATTTGTCCCAAAACTTGTCCTGTTTTCCTCATCTCAGTCATTACAAGGTGCATGCAGTGTTCATTGCCAGTTTTGTCATTTTAAGCTTAACTGCATCATACATTCACCTTGAGTTGATAATGTTATAATGTTTCACTTCTCTCTACTATTCACCATTCATCAACAAGCCAACCCACTTTTTACTCCCTTAAAACTAAAGCATAGTGCATTTGAACAGATGCAGTGGAAGGAAGAAAAGGTTCATGTACTTCGTTTTTGTTTTCGTCTTTGAAGGCTCCAACATGCTTGCATGCATCAGCCTTGGTCATCTAATGGCTATTGTCTGTGCTACTTGATCTCTGGCAGCTTCCCTATTTAGTCCTTTAACCCTGAGGTCACACTCGATGACTTCATCCCAGGTCTTTCAGTCAACCTCTCACTACCCTACCACCAACACTAACACTTCTCACTTTCTTCACCCACTTATCATCCTCCATCATCTCCACATGCCCAAACCATCTCAATCCCTCTCTTCATCACAACACCAATACACTCCAGTCTCATCCTACCTCTTCCTTTACTGCCCAGGTCTCACTACCATACAGTATTACACTCCTAACACAGGCTGCATACAAAGATCCCTTAGCACAGAGGGAGAGCCCTCTCAATGTCAGGAGAGGAACACCTCCCTGAACTTCCTCCAACCACTCCTTACCCTAGCTACAGAGGTAGCACCTGCCCCACTTTCAGCACATGTCTCCCAAATAGCAAAACTCTTCCACATACCCAAGAGACTCACCAGCCAGTTCAGTCCTTTCATGCCTGGCAATATCCACATGCTCTCCCCAACACACTGCACACATGAAATCAGTATTATCTTGCAGTCTTCCTCTAATACCACTACATCTCTTATGCACCTACTTATCACAAACACTGCATGCCCTTGTGACAAATTGCACATGGCCACTCTCCCTCTTCTTTGACAGTACCGTCCCCAGCCCTAGATACCATCACCTTTGCTTTATCTGCATTTACTCTTAAGCCCTCATGCCCCATACCATTTCTCCACTTCCTAAATATTTCCTCCACCTCCTTTTCATTCTCTGCAACCAACACCAAATCATCAGGATACAACATCTCCCATGGGAGTCCATTTCTGAAGTCACGTAAGAGGACTTCAAGTACCATGATAAACAACAAGGGGCTCAAGACTGACTCCTGATGCACACCACCATTCACAGAAAGCACATCACCCAAATCTGTACAACGATTATACCCTAGTGTATCTGAATAGGTGCAGTGGGATAATTTGATGTATATACAGTTCTTTGTAAGTATGAGTAATCCAGGACATTTGAATAGGTGCAGTGGGGTTAATTGATGCATATACATCTCATAATAAAGAATTAATAATCCAGTGCATTTGAATAGGTGCAGTGGGATAACTTTATGCATGTCCAGGAATATCTGTTTTAAAATCCAGTACATTTAAACAGGTGCATTATGTCTAGTGAGGTCAATGGATATGTTTACAATACAAGTAGAGCGGTTATAATCTAGTGTATTTGAACAGGTGCAGTGCGTGCTGTGGGGTCTGCCATGAGCAACAATCCAGTGGGACTGATTGTGCCTTGTCACCGAGTGATACGCTCAAATGGTCTGGGATTGTATCACCATGGCCAGCGACAGGCGGTCAAACGCTGGCTTCTGCACCATGAGGGTGTCCACAGATTTTAAACACAGAACTGTGTGGTAATTGTCCTGTACATGAACTCTTACTGGCTGTTAAGACTTAGTCCTGTATTCAAAGTGATAAAGGAGGCTTTGTAGTACAATACTTCTTCAGCAGTTAATTTGCATATTACACTGTAATATTCTCTTGGAATTTATTGACTGGCACCCCTTTTTAACGAGATTGCATCCGGATTGACTCTATCGAATATGTTTATGTGCAGCTACAGAACGTGGTGAATGTTTTTGGCGTATCAGATAGAGCCAGGATTCTGGGGGCTTGAATGATGAGTGAATGGAAGTGTGGCCTATTTGAGTGGGCAAATTTGGGCTGTCTGGACATTGCTACTCATCCTGCCCTAGGGTGGGAAAGGTGGTCTGGATAGTGGTGATGATGATGATGATATTGTTTTATTATCAGTATAATTTAAATCAGTAATATAGAATAATAGAGTTGTCCTGATTATGACAGGGTAAAAAGACAGAAGATACCTTCTGAAACCTGAGCATGGAGTGTGCCTGGAGTTGCTTATTCATCCATTTTTATAATATAACAGGAGAGAATGGAACCATGTATAAAGAAATGCATTTGGTTCTTGGAATTGCATCTTAGAGTTCCTTGGTTTAAGAACTGAAGAAGTGAAAATCTGCATGGAATTAACAGTTGTCTTGGGTTAGCTGGTTTTCAAAGTTAGAAGAAAGAAATAGTGTCATGATTTTAGGAGGTGAAATTTTCCTCAAGTTTATTACAGGTAATCATATACTATATACAGTAGTACATTAAGAAATGGGAAGGCTTCATTATAAGTACAGTATGTTTTTGGTGATGTGTACTGTTTATACTGTAAATGCTTTAGTTTATTTGAGAAAGATTGGTGAACAGTTTATACTCCAAATGTTTTTTAGTGGGGAAGATGGATTTATAGATAAGAAGACAGAGGTATTGTTTTTAATAGTGAGGACTCCTCCCCCTTCTTCTCCAGTACTGAAAGTACTCAAGATGTTATCTTTCTTGATTTTTTCAAGTCCACATAAATTTACAGAAATGCATTGAAGTTTTTGTGCTACCTCTAAAGCCGATCTGCCAGCTCCCCCAGTTTATAGTAACAGTTATTTGGAAGGTGAGATATTTTGGAACGTACACTATGCTCCTGGCTATCGTGCGTAATTGGTACTGAACCTGGTGCATCATAATGGAATCGTTTAATAACAAAAGCAGAGAGCCCATGGGGTTTATCTTAACTGGTATCAGGCATCCCAAGTGCAAGCCTAAATTTTCCCTTTTATGACAATTTAGACCCACTAAATACTCTTACGGTAAGTATCAGACACACACATACCCATGGTTGGATTAACAGAAAGTGATGAAAAGGGCACAGTAAGAAAGAAACACATACCATGTAGAGACCTGAGAAGGTAATGACTCGTAAGACTAGGGGGTGGAAAGGTAATGGTCTCCTCCACCTGGAATTAACTCATGGAGTAGGTCTTCATCTTTGAATCGCTCAAGTCATCAGAAACCACAGACACTGCACCGTCGTTGTCAACAGAAAGTAGTTCAGGTGAATGATTGATTTACTCATTACTCATCCCATTGATTCATCCGTAGCTTCCTAACATTCTGCCACCCCAGTAACTTACCTATTATCCCATCCTTATTAACCTCATCCCAGCCCACTGACTTGATACCCCTTCCCAAAACTCATCCCAGCCAATTGACTTACCTATTACTTAACCCATTAACTTACCCACCACCCTCCTCCCTAACCTCTTTTAATCCCATTGATTTGTTGGTGTAAAGGAACAAGCCATATGCCAGGGGAAGGAGAAGGGGAATGGTTACTGAGGACCACACTTACGTAAGATTAGCTCTTAAAATCTGAATACATATTTTGCTCTTTATTCATGGTGCTTTAAGAAAGTCCATTCAGTTTAGGGGAAACTTTTTTTCTCTACATGAGGTCTCCTTATTCCTTCTTTAAGCCCTTTCTGAAGGCATCATGTAAGGTGAGAAAAATTACCTGTAAGCTGAGAAGAATTGCCCAGAAATGGCAAGTATAAAGAATATATATCTGGATTGAAGGGATAAAGAACTACTTTCTACTAATATACGTAATTACTGAGTAAATGTTTATAGCCAGTAAATTGTAAGTGTTTATATAATCCTTGAACTAAAATGCTATTAATTATCAGATGATAGGATTGATTAGTGCCATACAATGCACTGAGTTCACACTTCTGATGGTAATGATCAGTATAGTGCTATGAAACTCTGTATGATGACGAATCCTGAGGAAATTTCTCCTTTTGGCATCTCTTATGGGTTTCCTAGTGCATACAAATACTTACCACCTCGGTACACCTCTGCCTTTGACAGTTTTTTTCTTTTTCTGATGTACTTTGAGTTGATATATTTCTTATCAAGTGCTGTACATTTTTTTTTTCCATAGACATTAACTTTTCTTAATGTTAATGCAGTTCTTTTTAAACAGTTTGGTACTGAAAAAACCTGTGGCTGCCCTGGTGGGGTGTCCCAAGGCCAGTGCTACAGCCATTGGCCATGGGTGGTGGGCTGTGAGTCCCTGTTCCTTCTGGACTCATTGCCTGTTGTCCATTTCCACCTTTCATTTACAAGCTATGACAAAAACTAAGCATAAAATAAAAAGCAAGTCTGAAGGAACTAAATCACTTGAAGGGTTCAGAGTGGTGTCTTGAAAAGTAGGTATGTAGTATGAGAGGTAGAGGGGGGAAGGTGGGAGAAACCCTGAGCAGTAGGTGAGTGGATATCCGTTGCATGCATGAAGTCAGATGGAAAGGAGAATAAGCAAGGGCAAATGTTGGGAAGGATTGTAGGTTTAAGCTACTTTGGAAGGGTAATGTGGATGAGTAGAGTGGGATGGGCATATGTGTTGAAAAAGAAATAGATATGAACATAAGTGAAAGAATTACAGTGTTGAAATATTGTATTATCTGTCTATCTATAGTGGGACACTTCAATCCTGTAAGGGGTGTCCACAATCAAGTGGCCTCCATGTTGCCTTGTCTCCTGCCATTTCATTGCTCACACCCCATTTTCTCATATACCTCCATTTCATTTCTCCATCTCATCCTCAGTCTCCCCTTCCTGCTCTCCCCTCTCCACCTCACTCATATACACTCCTTTCATTAGTCTTTCACTCTCCTTCCTCTCCACATGGCCAAACCACCTCAATATATTTCTCCTTACACTTTCTATCACATCCACATCCATACCTCAATGCTCCTTCGCTTCCTCATTTGTTAGTCTCTCCATGTAACTCCACATGCTCCTCTCAAAACTCATTTCCACTGCTCTCACCCTTGAATTGTGTCCTGATAAGGTCCAGTTTCACTTCCATACATTAGAGTTGGTATGACAATACCATCATGCAGCGATTTTTTACTTCCATGTTCATTTCCCTATCCCTCATCATTGCTTTCAAAGAACCAGCAAACGCTCCTCCCTGTTGTACCCTTTTAGGTACTTCATCCTTTAAGCTTCCATCCTTCTCATCACACCCATCCTAGTACTTAAATGCACCCACATTTAACATTTCCTCACCATCCAGCATCAACCTGCATTCAGTGATCTAATTTCTCTCGAAGACCACAACCTTACTCTTTGCTACATTCACCCTTAGATTCCATTTCTTACACTCCCAAACCAATTCACGAAGCCTTGCAGTTACCCTTCATCTTCATTTGACAATGCAGTATCATGTACAAAAAGGACAGGAAGTTTCCAAATGCTGCCCTCTGTCACAGTTCACTCCAGCATCCACTGCCCTACCTTACATCTCTTTTATAACTCCATTCATATACTAATTGAATAGCCATGGAGACATAGCACATCCATGTTTCAGTCCAACATTCAGATAGAAAAGTTCACTCAGTTCACCATCTTCACTCACAGGAGCCTTAGCGCTCTCATACACACTCTTCATGGCATTCAGCAGCTTCCCATTTACTCCTTATATTATTATTTTCCACATTCCTTGTCTGTTCACTGTCATATGCTGTCTCCTAATCCAAGAAGGTTGCTCTTTTCCACTGAAGACATGAGGATGAATATCTGATGTACACAACCCCTTACCTTCCTTAAACCTCCTTGTTCTTCTCCAACTAATTCCTCTTTATATCCCCATCTCTTGTCAATAAGTATTCTACCATACACTTTTCCCATTACGCTAAGAAGACAAATGCCCCCATGAATTCCACACACTTCTTTTTCCCCTTTCCCCATGTACAGAGGAATAATTATACCGTACCTGACGGATCAGTCTGCACATCTTCCATATCAGTTCTACTACTGTCTTCCCCAAGTTTCTGCATTTCACTACACACACACCATCAGTTCTTGGGGCTTTTGCCATTGTACAGAGGAATAATTATACCGTACCTGACGGGTCAGTCTGCACATCTTCCGTATCAGTTCTGCTACTGTCTTCCCCATGTTTCTGCATTTCACTACGTGCACACCATCAGTTCTTTGCCATTCTTCATTGCTTTCACTACCATTCTTCTGATGTCTTCCTCCCTTCTCATTTCCTTCCCTCTCCCAGCCATTCCCCAACCTCTTATACTCACATTATATTCATTCCTTGTGTTTAACAAATCCTTAAAGCTTTCTCTCCATCTGCTCATTTTTTCGATCTTTTCCACTAGCGATCTGCCATTTTTGTCTTTCACTCACCTAATACCATTTTTATCACCCTGTCTGACTCTCTCTACCTCGTTCCAGAGCATTTTCTTACATTCCCTCCATTAAACACTGAGATTCCATCCAAGTTCCTCATCCACTCCCTTCTTAGTCTCATACTAATCTTTTCCTCTCTTCTTCTCTACATATAATTCTATATTCCGTCTCTTAACTTCCTCCATGCTTCTGCTTCTCGTCCACTCACTATATGCTTTCTTCTTTTGCAACACAGGTTGTCTTAACTCTTCATTCCACCATGCTGTCCCTTGCATATCTTTTCATGTTCTCTTCACCCCACACACCACCTCACATCTATCTATTTCCACAGGCCATAATCCTGTAAGGGGTGGCCATTTGACTTTGAGTTAATTGTTTTACAGGGAGGGGCACTAACCCTCCACCAACCCACTTGTTGACACGTAGGGAGCACGTATGGTTTGGTTATACGGTTACCAACCAGCGTTGAAAATGGTTTCTTGGCTTACAGGAAACCATTTGGCTTGTCACTCAGTGTAAAGCCACCTGTAAAGAAAGAAAAGAAATAAGAAGTGACAGGAAAGAAGGGAGAAATAGGAAGAGAGGAGGGCAGGCACACAAAAAGGATGATAAAGGCTAAGGAAGAAGTAAGCAGCACCACTTCAAGTGAGTGGATGATGGTCACCACCACCTTTTTTTTTTTTTTATGCAAGGAAGAAGGAACCAAAGGCCACAGGCCTGCATACTGTTCCTTCCAAGAAAATGCAAAAACAGTACAAAAGAGCCAAATTCAAGATCCATTCAATTCGAGATGCCTGGAGACACTGCGTTTGAAAGACTGGAGATCATAGGAAGTAGGAAATACAGACAGAGGAAGACAGTTCCAGAGTTGACCAGTTGCATAAATGAAGGACTGGGAGTAATGGTTAACTCTTGCATTAGAGAGTTGGACAGAAAAGGGATGAGAGTATGTTGCTATACAGGTACTACGTGCCCGTCGTAGAGGTTGAGGGATGCAAGCAGACAGTTCAGAGGAACAGTGACCATTGAAGTAGCGATAGAAGAGAGATAAAGAAGCAACAGTGCGGCAAAGAGACAAAGGTTGAAGGGAATCAGTAAGAGGAGGAGAGTTAATGAGACGAAAAGCCTTTGACTCCACCCTGTTGAGAAGAGCTGCATGTGGGGAGCCTCCCCACACATAAGAGTTGTACTCCATACACGGGCGAATAAAACCCTTGTACAAGGTCA
>JAGKTI010040878.1:0-10334 GCA_018397915.1 Birgus latro
ACTGATATAAACCAAGTCGATTTTGAAAGGCCATAAATAGCACAAGTAAATTCAAATGTGTGATGTACTGCAGAATTCGCTGAGAATTAAGTGTTAGGAAGCCACCTTTGCGATGTAAAATATGGTCTGTAATTTCTGCTGACCCTTTGCCCCTATCGCTGGCTTTGGTGTTCTCGTCGGTACGGAAAATTCCATTGCACCTTTTCCCAAGAGACAGCTTTTGTTATACACCTTACTGTCCTTGCCTGTGTTATGGAATTTCCCAAACACCTTTCCCTAACCAGTTTATTTTCTTTTTCTTACACATTACTCTCCTCGGCTGCATTATGGAAGTTCCTTAACCCTTTTCCTACGCAGTTCATTTTGCTTATTACACCTTACTGTCCTTGTCTGTGTTATATAAATCTTTCCGATGTCGCCATACTCTCCATAAATAACGTACAGATGGATATTAACCAGCCATATCTAAAACTTAATTATTAAGCGAGAGGTGTTAGGGAGCTAACCGATGAGAATACAGACTGGTGTTATCCTGACATGACTTCCCTCCAATACACTGCAGGACTGGTGAGCGGAGACACTGACTCACGATTGTACTATCTGATGGTCACTGATTAACCGAAAATATAAAGTTGATGTCTTTCAGCAAGGTTCATATGTTTTATCTAATTTTAGTGGCCTTAGTTGAGAATGGTTATGCAGAGGACCTGCATATTTTTTTAAGACGGGTAGATAATGGCCACGTATAAGAGAGGAAAGTTAATCTGCTGTAGTGTCAGTGTATCAAAACCTAAACATCAAAAGCAGAAGAGTGGCTGATCTAACTTCTAGGCCTCAATTTTCAACTAAAAACAAATGGTCCTACCTCCCCTTTCCGAGATGAAAAGGTAAGGCCATCTAAAAAAAGAACATAATCAATAGTATGATGCAGTAAAATGCTTCACAACATGTTACAAAAAATAAAAAGTATTCGCCATCGAATGCCCATCATCCACCAGCACTAAAAAACTAGTTAAGTAATCCTTTGGCAACTGCAGGCATATCATCACAGCATCGCCAAAATCGAAAAAAAATAGTCTTAAGATTTACTCCTACTAAGCAAAATATCACACTAGTTTCAAGAAGCCTTAAGTCTGGGGGTATTATGTTCATAAAGGTCATTGAGTATAACAGGCCTTTGAAGAATTTCTAATTGTCACCCTTTAAATAACCATTCTCTTCATTGATGGTAGGATAAGAAACGGTGAATATTGGCAAAGTAAAGAAAAAAGTAAGAGTTTTTATTTTTCCAGCAAAATCCTCTGGTAGTCGGCGACCTATCATCACAGTTTTCGCCAAAATTATTAACAAACAAGCCATATATCCCGGGATGCTGCTCACAGAGTTTGGACACAAATTGCCTACTTAATTCTGAGATATTCTCGCAGCAGCTACACACAGACACACAAAGAGATACAGGCAGTTACAATGTCACCTCGCTAGGAGGGTAGTAATAATTACTGCTAAAGAATTGTTGATCTAACTTAGGTGGACTCAATTGAGGATGGTTACTCAGAAGTCTTGCTTACCTCTCGAGAAGAATAGGCAGCACTGGCCAGATGATACTGGCAACAAAGGACTGCCTGGTCTCCACCTGACGAGTTAACTGTGGAAAGGAAAGTGGGTTGTCTGAACCAGGCATAGTCGTATATCACAGTAACACCCTCTGCCAAAAAATCATCTTACTGGTTAAGAGAATAGTATCCTGAGGTATTCTCTGTTTTATCCTTATTGCTGCCAGACAATATTTAGGTTGAGAGAGATTTTTGGAAGTTTAAAGAATAGATAACAGGCTTCATAAACCCCTATTGTTAGAGAGCTCCTTCCTAAACTAAGTAGTCAGGAAATTTAAAGGCATTAGTAATATGCGATACATGATTAAATGAATTAAGTTTACGATCCCTTTAATTACTTCCTTCCACTTTCCCTTTAGGCTGGCCTGTGTAATTCTGCCTTTTAGGTTAGTACACTGATAAGAATCTGAATAGCTAGTTAGATTGTGCTGGAGATTTCCTGATGATTCAAGTATACCGTTATGTGTCAGTTGCAAGTTAGCCTGCTGTTTGTGAGTGCAGTTATTTTGTAAATTATGTATTAATGTTTATGCTTTTTTTCTCAATTTATGTCATTGATAAATTATGTAATTTTATCTGTTTGCATGCTAAAGCATTTAGAAGAATATAGGAAGCTTATAAAATGATGGGGAAGAGACGAGCAGTTTCAGTTTTCAGTTCAGTTTGAGTGTAGTTCAGTGTCTTTGGTACTTATGAAAATTGTGTTGTTGGGAAGCATTAAGTGTAACTGAAGTTAGTGAAGTTTGTAGATCTTCGGTACTTGTGAAAACAGTGAAATGAGTTTGGTAAGCATTAAGTGTAATTATCTGGAAAATAAAGTCAGTGAGCTTAAGACTTAGCCAGTGTTTGTTTACAACACCTCTGCTGTATGTTGTTGTACACTGACAGGTTGCCTCTAGGAAGAACAACTCACTGGGCAAAGTCCTTTCTATACTGATCTATTGCTGTTGGAGCCTGTGGCAGTGTGGGACGGGGACGTAACAGTGGTGTCAGGAGCGAGATCATAAAGTGCTGCAGTGAGTCTAACCTTCGACATGGTGACAGAAGGTGTAAAGACACGAGGGCAAGCAAGGCAAGAGGAGGCATCACTGGCTGCAATTATGAAGCGATTGTAAGCACAAAGTGCACAATTACAAGCACAATGTGTACAGGTACAAGCACAGAATGAAGGGCAGAAAGAACTCAAAACACAACTACAGGCACAGAATGAAGGACAGAAAGAACTGAAAAAAAACGACTACAGGCACAAAATGACGGACAAAAAGAACTCAAAGAACTCAAAGAACAATTGCAAGCACAAAATAAGGAAATCAAAGAACAACTCCAAGCACACAGGGAACAGCTTCAAGAAGCATTACAGGAGCAACAGAGGGAGCTATAACTGAGGATGCAAGGACAGCAGATGCCTACATGGGGGATATGAAGGAAGAACGGGAACAATTGAAGGAGGAAGTATACGCTGAGCTACGGCACCAGAAGTTTGAGATAAGCAATAACGCGACAGAGTGCAAACAGCATGTAGACGACCAGTTGAAGACAGTGAGGAAATTGTGATGGAGTGCAGAAAGCATGTAGATAGCCAGCTGAAGCATGTAGTCTTGACGGATCTCAAGCATCTAAAGATAGCATTACATGGTTGAATAATCAGAATGCAGAAGTTTTAAGTCTTGGACTTAATAATGATGCTCCAGTTTTTAGGCCCCAAACCAATGAAGTGCCAGGCAATTTAGGGGAGGCGGTAGCTCGATCGGTAGAGAGTTGGCTTGCGGTCCCGTGGGACCCAGGTTCGAATCCTCGCTGGTGCAGGGAACAATTTAAGGATTTGAATTTCATTAAATCAGGCTTTACTGATCTACCAGAAGACCCGCCGACATGTCGTAAAAATGACCCCGCTAATACCAATACACCAGTCCTGTATGAGACAGCCCTAGCATGTATTCAATATGGACGGTGGGTGTTAAGCGCCGAAGTGGTGACATGTAGATTGTAGGAGGACGACTGGGCCTTGATAGCAGCCTGTGAAGCCTATGCCCAGAGTCGGACACATAAAAAAAAAAAAAAATGAAACCATGAATTTTATGGTGGAGTATCTTGGGAAGCTTACCGTGCACAGTTTGAATTACTTGCAGATCAGAATGGTTGGGATGATAGGCAGAGGGCAGTGCAGCTTGCTACTAGCCTGAAGGGTGCCACAATGAAAATTCTGGGCTAGATGTTTGTAGAGGAGAGGAACAGTTATCAGACCTTGGTAGAAGTACTGGAGCGCAGATACAGGTCCATGTACAGTTAGGCAAGTAGAAAGTGCAAAAAAGGGAGTATATGGAGATATCTGGCAGTTCCCTGTAGTAAGCCCACTTATCTTTATGAATGAATCACTTAGAACGTACAGCCTGTGTCAGGTGGAAGGTGATGGGCTGAACTTTTGAGTGGTGGTGAAGCAAACATTCTCATCATATAAAACATAAATGAAGATTAATAATTAATAAGTGGTTGGGAAAAATTTTAGAGAATACTACAGTATTCAATGAATGAACATGGAAAATAATAATGTCCATTAGCAATCAGTAAAACCTAACTGCAACATAGCACAGAAGAGCAGCACGTCAGCTAGTAGTTTCGTTTATTCATGATCTTTGAAGCTGCTGAAATGAAGTCTGGTGACTCAGACTAATAGATGTTGACCTCTAACGAGAACTGACAATGCTTTCTTGAACACATCTAATATTGGTATTATATTTCATCAATTTCTAGGGTTATTACGCACTATGACGCATGATGTCTTAAAATGCGCATCCAGTAAATTAATACTAAAATATTTGTTGTCTTATTACCCAACTGTACCAGATAAAGGATTACGGATCAAGATTCTGGACCCGTGTACAGGGTCAAGGAGAATCCCTACAGCTGCTTGCTCATGACCTGCAGAGTATGGCATACAAGGTGTACCCTGAAGCAGCACATAACCTGTTGGTTATTTTTCTGAAGGACCAGCTCATTGATGCTCTTGAGAGTAGAGTTGAAAGTGCAAGTGAAGCAGGCATAACCCAGAAGCATGCAAGAATCACTAGCCAGGGCTCTAGAGTTTGAGTCCTATGTCAGGGTCCAGTACGTCCACTTTTCAGGCAGGTTGTACTGCAGGATTCAAGGCAAGAAAGGAGCAGGTACGTGAAGTGGAAAACTTTGACGGAAGTTTCTGGTACTGGGAAAAGCCGGGACAGAAGAAAGACGATTGTCACAAATAGAAGAAGGAGCAAGAACAGTGCATGCAATTGTAACAAAAGCGTGTTGGACTTCTAGTGAGGTGGGACACTGCAGTTTTGAGTGTCCAAGCAGGATTCAAGGCAAGAAAGGAGCAGGTACGTGAAGTGGAAAACTCTGACGGAAGTTTCTGGTACTGGGAAAAGCCGGGACAGAAGAAACACGATTGTCACAAATAGAAGAAGGAGCAAGAACAGTGCATGCAAATCTACAATTGTAACAAAAGCGTGTTGGACTTCTAGTGAGGTGGGACACTGCAGTTTTGAGTGTCCAAAGAAGAGAAATGAGGATAAAAAGAAGACTGCGGAAGACCAGATAGAAGCAGAAAACTAGTGGAGGCTGGTGTTAAAGGACAACAACAAGCCAGCTTTTCCCAAGCAGCCCCACCACTGAGAAAATGCAAGAGGACTGCAATCGACAGTGTGCGAAAAGATGGAAGCCTAGATGGAGAGAAGTGCTCCCTGGTAATTGATTCAACCTCAGAGCAGACTTTTCTGAGGCCTGGTGTGTTACATCATCGGTATCTGCCTGAGTCATGAGAGCAAATGTGTGGCGTACCTGGGCACCGCTCAGAACGGAGTGGACTCCTGGATGTCCTGATTGAAGTGGCAGGGCAAGAGGCTACTCTACCAGTCTACGTGACCGAGATGGACAATCCTTGCCTTATTGCTCAGGACTATCTGATGTATATGGGATGTGAGCTGGACTTGGGCTCGATGTAGCTGAAAGTTCCTGTTATGGCAGTGAGACATACCAGTCCTGGTGGTAAGGTTAGGTCACTCTGCACTACAATGATACACCCAGAATCAGAGCTGCTGCTCCAGTGAAAGGTGAGCGGCTCTTTTGACAGCTGTCAAAATCTGGTGGAGCCTGATGAATAGTGCAAGATGAAGACCGTAATGATGGTGGGGAGACTTTGCTGGAAACAGTTGCAGGTAAAGTGCTGGTTGAGGTGGCCAATTTCTCCCATAAGCCACACAGATCAACGAGGGAGAAACTGTGGGACTGTGGTAGGCAGTGAACCCTGAGTGGCACCAGAAGAAGACGTGTAAAAGGAGTGTAGTAAAGGAAAATGGGTATCTGCCAGACCTTTTACAAGACCTATTTTCAAGGAGTCGCCAATGTCTGTTTGACTCACAAGTGCTAAAGTTCAGACAGCTGCTGTTGAAGTTTGCTGATGTCTTTTCCACTGGAGACCTATGATCTGGGGTGCACTGATCTGATGGCGCATTGTATAGACTCCAGGGATCACTGCCCGATTAAACAACCAGCACGGAGGATGGCACCAGCCCAACGACATGAAATGGAAAGGGTGATGAAGAACCTCCAGAGTCAAGGAGTGACAAAAAAGTCCAGCAGTCCTTGGGAAACAGTTGGGGTTCTGGTAAGGAAAAACGATGGCTCAGTAACTAGATTATCGAGCCCTGAATGAAGTGACAGTGAAGGATGCATACCCCTTGCCAAGGACTGATGACATGCTGGATGCTGTCAGGTGCCAAGTTGTTCTTCACCCTAAATATGAAAGCAGGATACAACCAGGTCAAGGTTGCAGAGAAGGACAAGGAGAAAACAACTTTTTCATATGGGCGGAGGTTTATGGCAGTTTAAAGTGATGCCATTTGGTCCATGCAATGGCCCAGCTACTTTTGAGCATCTCATGGATCGTGTACTGGAAGGCCTGCACTAGCAGACGGCTCTCATCTATCTACACAATGTAAATGTGTTTGAACGGACTTTTGACCAGGAACTGGGGAGGCTGTCAGAGGTGCTCAACAGGATCCGAGTGGCACACCTCAAGCTGAACCCCAAGAAGTGCTACTTGTTTCAGGAGGAAGTGAAGTACCTGGGACACGTTGTAGGCAAGGGTGGCATCCGTACTGATGCAGAGAAGGTGGCAGCTGTGGAAAACTGGCCGATTCCAACTTGTGTGAAGGAACTACAGAGTTTCCTGGGCTTGTGTACCAACTACCTGCGTTTAGTCAAGGACTTCGCAATAATAGCTTGACCTCTGCACAAGCTGTTAGAGAAGAGGCAGAAGTCTGCGTGGACAGCAATGACTCGGATAGCTTTTTGACGAGCTCAAGCATGCTTTGGCAAGCTCTCCAGTATTGCCGTACCCTGATCAGAGTCAGACATTCATGCAGGACTGTGATGCTAGTGACCATGGTATTGGTGGAGTCCTGTTGCAGAAGAAGGACGAAAAAAAGTATGTGGTGGCATGATACAGCAAAAAGCTCAGCCCACCGGAGCAGAACAAGACGCAAACACATGACTTTTACACGATTCCACCCCTACCTCCGTGATTATTCCGCACCTGACTTTGGTACGTGACGATGCACTTCTGCCTTGAGAATACAATGCAACTCAATCTATGGCACACACCAAGCTCGTTCCTGAACACAGGCAGCATGTTTCACTTATTTTCACACCAGTACATATGCATTTATAACAACATTAATTCCATCCATAAAAACACCTCTAATACTCTCTTCCCGACTATGGCATAACAGGTAACACTTGCTCGTTTGGTAGAGAGTTGGCTTGGAGTCCTAACGGACCCAGTTTCAAATCCTCGCTGGGGCAGGGAACAGTTTGAGGATTTGAATTTCTTTAAATTAAGCTTTACTGATCTACCAGAAGACCCGCCGACATGTCGTAAAATTACCCCTGCTAATACCAATATACTAGTCTTGTATGAGACAGCCCTAGCCTCTATTCGATATGGACGGTGGGTGTTAGCGCCGAAGTTGTGACATGTAGTGGTGTATTATGAAGGAGGACTGCTGGGCCTTGATAGCAAGCTATGAAGCCTATGCCCAGAGTCGGACACATAAAAAAAAAATTCAATGGCTATTATCGTATGTAAAGCCTCTTACTTCAGTTTTTTCAGTAAGCAAGCCACTATATTTGTCACACAAATATACAGTCCAAGCTTCACTTTTCATATATATATTTACTCACAGCGTATGTCCCTGGGGAGGCGGGAGTGGTAAAACCCCGCTACAGTGAACCTTTCTTGCTGGTATGCCTAACGATTGATAACGGACACCAATGCTTCTCTAGTTATATATCTATGTTCCACCGACCTAATCACGTCAAAATATGCTCACAAATAATATATTATAACACTGAGTCTAATAGGGGCTTTGCCTTGGGCAGGAGGGTTGAGAATTAGTAGGATTTAAAGGGACAAACACCTGCGCAGCCTCACCGCCTGGCTGCTTGGCAGGTACTGCTTTTCCTAGCCCTGGACCCCTGCCTATACCCGCGACAATGTTGCCAAGGTACCAATACACCAGTCCTGTATGAGACAGCCCTAGCATGTATTCAATATGGACGGTGGGTGTTAAGCGCCGAAGTGGTGACATGTAGATTGTAGGAGGACGACTGGGCCTTGATAGCAGGCTGTGAAGCCTATGCCCAGAGTCGGACACAAAAAGAAAAAAAAAAAAAGGTCTTACCTCGGGAGAGACGCTCTTCCACTAGAACGCACCAAAATTTGATGCAAATTGGCCAAAGACTTTATTTTTTATTATTTGTTTCGTTTTTTCGCGGGATTTGCGGTCCATGTGCTTCAACACAACCCATCAAATGGAACGCAAATTGTGGTTGCATGCAGGAAAGGGTTAATTTACTCAAGTGTTGAAACTCTCAACAGCTTGTCTGACTTGAGCAAATTGCCAGCTGGGCATCATGATTGGTTTATTCTTGCTGAAAAAAAAAAAAACATTTTTCCATTTGCATCTGTAATTTGTCTCCTAATGAAATTTTGCTGACACTGTTCAATAAGTGTGTGTATGTCAGTCTTGCCTTTTTCAGTACCAGAGAATTTTGTGAGATCATTCTATTCACAAAAAGTATACACTGGAAGTAAACTATTAGGGGAATTTTCTGGATAAGGTACTGCACTGTTGCTTGCTGCATCTGAGTTACCCATCTTTACAGAGCTTTCCTTGCAATCGTCATTTACAGGAAATTTATATGTTTTTCCTGACATTAATACTCTATGGTCTAAATTACTGTTATGTCCTAGTCCCCACACTGCCACAGGCTCCAACAGCAGTAGTTCAGTATAGGAAGAACGTTGCCCAGTGAGTCGTTCTTCCTATGGTCAGCCTTTAGGTGTACGGCACACACGAGGCAAAAATAAACGCTGGCTTCTTAAAGTTCACTGTCTTTATTTTCCAAATAACTAACTTCACTGTTCTCACACGCACTGAAGCTGTATATACTTTACTAACTGCAATTGCACTTAATACTTGACAACACTCCACAGTTATTACTATTACACTCAATGCTTGACAACACTTCACTGTTATTTACACTTAATCTTTGACAACATTTCACTGTTTTCACAAGTACCGAAAATATACAAACTTCACTGACACTGCAACGACACTCAACTAAACTTCATTCAAACTGACCGAGGCCCAACTAAACCTTAATCCGCTAATGTCTCATCCCTTTCCTTATATAAGCAGTATTATTCAGGAAACTTCTAGCACGAACTCGACGGTGCGACAGTTAACAGTTGCCAAGAGACAACCAAAATATGCCAATCTTCTTACATTACATAACATTCTAAATCAATTACCAAACTTACATTAAGTTACATAATTTAACGAACAATCACGTAAATAAAACATTATAGAGAAAAAGAGCATAAAAATTAATGCAAAACTTACGAAATAAATACGTTCACTAACAGCAGGCAAACTGGCAACTCTGACTCGTACCAATACCGGAACTAGCCAACCGTAAACATCGGGAAGATTCTCGAACACCTAACTGGCAAATCCCGCTTCATAACATAATAAGTTGGAGGTAAATTTTTATTAAGTTCACTATCTGTCTATCTATTTATAACCCTACACCCTAATCCTGCAAAGGGTAACCACAGACAAGACGCCTCCAAGTCGCCCTGTTAAGCAACATTTGACTGCCCTCCCCCCTCCCTCATATACTTCTCAACTCCATCTCTCCACCTCATCCTCGGTCTTCCCTTCCCTCTCCCTCCTTCCACTTCACCTACATTCACCCTCTTCGTCAGTCTTTCACTTTCCATTCTCTCCATATGTCCAAACCCCCCTCAGTGTATTCCTCCTAATTTCCTGAACCACATCCACATCCACCCCACAACGTTCCTACACTTCTTCATTCGTCAACTATCTACATCTGAAAATTCTGACCAAGTGTCATCATTACATACTTCAGTGTAAACTGCATTTGTTTGTTGTTCTTTGTCTTCTCTATCTAGTGTGTGTTTTGTTTCCTGAGTTTGGTTCTCTGCTTGTTCTTGTGTCTCTGATTGTACGAGTATTTCGTAATTAATATTTTTTTATATTGTTTTCTGCTTCTTGTGTTAGGGTATTTGGCACTGCTAATGCTGATTCTTCAGGCACTAATTTAAGGGCTTTTCTTAGCATAATGGGATTACTCACTAAATCACATTCTACATTTCTC
>JAGKTI010040879.1:0-10334 GCA_018397915.1 Birgus latro
ATATACACCCTAGCTCAGTCACACAAGATTCACACTGTGGTGTGTGTACTATCCTGTTACAGGAGAAAAGCAATGTCGCCTGTGAGCGTAAAAACCTCGTATTTACGTTAAGTAAAGCAATCTTGAGGGAAAAACTCTGAGACAACAGTGAAAAATCCTGTACTCAAGTCAAACTGAGCGAAAGTTCGCTACATTTACATTGACAACTAATTGTTATGTAGCGTGGTGTTTGTGATACACGGTGTAGGTGTAACAGTTGTAGTGTAACTTTACCTACGTGTAAAGCAATAATAATAATACATATTAATGCAATAATAAAGGCGACGAGGGCAGAGGAGAAGAAGTGGCAGTGTGCAGCAGAGACAATCAATGGTCCTGGACATCTTCTTCACCCAACAACTGTACCTGTGGAATGAGTCAAGGTGGAACATCAATAGTGTCAATGAGAGAATTTGCACTAAATTACAATTTCATCCACCCAGCAATCAATCATACACAACAGAAAGTACTCTTAAGCTGAAAATCAGTTAACAGCAAGTTTTGTACATAGATTGCCATTATTTCCTTAATAGTTGCCCTTTTTAACCTATACTTATGCCTAATAAAGGGCTCGTCGTCTGTGTCCTCGGTTGGGATCGCCGTAACTGCACACTTATAGCTATACTTATTATTACAAAGGGCTCATTGTCAGTGTCCGCGGTTGGGATCAACGAGAGTGCCCGTTTGTCCTCGGTGTCCTCGGTTGGGATCACCGTGACTGGTCGCTTATAACTAATAAAGGTAAGTCGAGAATCCGTATGCAAACTTGGGCAGGTCACATTTTTACACCCTGCGTGGGTGTGAACACTCATGTGGCTTCTGTGTAATCTCCGGGAATCGTCAGGGAGGCCCACAGCTCGAGACACACCACAAGGTAATTCAAACACAGCCTCAGATTGCCTCTGCGGGGTCTCGAACTTCCCCCTTAGCCTACCTTAATCTATGGTACATACAATATGTACAAGCCCTAGGCTTACGACTAATAAGGGCTTGTCGTCGGTGTCCTCGGTTGGGATTGCCGTAACTGCACATTCGTCCTCGGTGTACTCGGTTGGGATCCCCGCAACTGCACATTCGTCATCGGTGTCCTCGGTTGGGATCACCATGGCCGTGCACTTATGAGCTACGGTACATATGTATGTACAGACCCCAGACATATTATATCCTGTGAGGCCAACGAGTGAGACGTCAGGTCTGCACCCACATTACCACAACCCTCTCTCTCACATGACTCAGATATTATGGGCGGGGATTCAAACGGCGCAGGAAGGAAACTTTCCTGAATGGTGGTACGTCGACACACATTACAGGAGTGCACAAAACTATCTGTATCCTGTCCCATTCCTGGCCAGAAAGTCAGCACGGATATGGCCTTGGGTTTTCTTTTTGCCCATATGACCTCCTGATGCTAAGCAATGACCCCATTCTAATACTGCTTGGCGGTAGTTCGCCAGAATGGCAAACTGCAGTCGAACCTCGCCCTCGAGTGTTCGTGACTCACGGTAGAGCCGTCCTTGTTTGCGAAGGAACCTGGCTCGTCCACCACGTGAATACTTGGTCACTTTACCCTTTTGTTTCTTCCGCACAACAGCAAGGGTTGGGTCAGTCTGTTGCTCTTGGACAACATCTTGATTACAAATCAGAACTTGTGGCAATGCAATGGCCACTGGGGCAACACAATTTGGAGCCTTGGCCATGGCTCGTGTTACTGCAGCCGAAGTCTGAGCAGTGACATCTGAGGTGCAACTATACTTGGCACCTGATATGTTACCTATAATGAGGTCTAACATAGGTTCTTGCATGACAACTGCAACTGTTGAACCTGTGTAAAAGGGAGATGCTACCTGGATACGTGCCTCAGGGAACAATCTCACTGATCCGTCAATAAGCTGAGCTTGGATCTGTCTGCCTGTATATTCTTCAGGACGAACAAGACTCTGCCTGACAGTACAACCTGAGGAAGCATTGTCTCTCAGAACACTAACAGAAACACCTCCCACAAACCCTGGCTGAACAAGGAAGGCACTGTTACCTGTGGGAGGGCCTGTGGAGGAAGCGGCCAGCCATTGATAAGGCTGCATGGCACACAACTCTTCAAATCTGACAGGACTAGATGCCTGAGGAGTTGTACCTGAACTAGGTGAACGAGGAGTTGTACTCACTATGTGGGGAGCAGGAGCACTGACGGCCTGTGGAGGACAGTTCACCATCTGAGGGGGACTAGTGAACTGTGAAGGAGGAGCTGTGCTGGTGGGGAAGGCACCATCATGCGCCTGTTGGGGAACGAAGGCTGCATTTGCCTCCTGCCTCCGATACACTGGGACTGGTGTCGAAAAGGTTTCTCCTACTGGCCGATTGCGTGGCTGATACTGTTGTTGTTTAGGGTACTGCTGCTGGTTAGGGTACTGCTTGTACCTCTTCCAGTCAGGTTTCTGTGTATTCTGCCCCTGGTCCTTCTGCTGTTTGCCTGGACCATGACCATTATTTTGAGAATGGCCTTGATGCTGGGGTTCAGTCTGAGATTGCTTCCCAGACTTAGCAGTATCTTTCTTATTCCATGGCTGTTGCCTACGAGTTTGGTACCCATAGGCACTAAAGAAAGCATCAGCCTTTTCCACCATTCGGGTTGCATCCTTCACTTTGGACATCTTGAGCTGGGCCATAAGCTCAGCAGGCTACGACTTTTCCAGCTGTGTGTGCAGCACGAGGTCGATCATTCCCTCTCGCGTGCTTGGAGTCTCGTCCTTCTCCATCCACTCACCTAAGTATGCCGTGAGACGGTCAAGGAACTGAACAGCTGTCTCCTTTTCCTGGAGACGCGCCTTCATGAACTGACTCCTAGCATGATCAACAGTAAGACCTTACGCTTTGATGAGTGCGGTCTTCATCATTTCAAACGTGAGATTATCTCTGCGAATTCTGTGGAGAATGTCGAGGGCAGGGCCCTCAAACAGGCTAAGGAACTGAAGCCGCTTAGCTGCCTCATCCAGATCGTACGGGTTTGCAATGTCTTCGAAACGAGCTATAAATGACTCGATTCGCTCGCCTTCCTTGTAAGAAGGAAGCTTGAGACGTGGAGTTGCTAGAAAAAGTGATGCGAAAGCGCTAGCAGAACTTGGGTTAGCTGCACCCGATGTGCCTGAAGCCAAGCAGTCTTGCTCCAGCTTCAGCACTTCCAGCTCGTGTTCACGTGCTTGGCGCTCGTGTTCACGTGCTTGGCGCTCGTGTTCACGTGCTTTGTCACGCTCTCATTCCTCGTACTCACGTTCCCTCTCCCTCTGCCGTTCCTCATATTCGCACTGCTCCTTTTCATGCTCGCGCTCAATTTTCAGCCGCTCTTCACGGGCAGCGTTCTCGCGTTGCTGCTCGTAATTGCAGCGCGACAGGACATAATCTCGAATTTCCTGGGGGTTAGTAAGCCCCATGTCGTTAGCTTCTTGCACGTATGAAGTAGTTTCCATGATGATCAGTTTGAGACTGAGTGAAAACTGAGACTGATAAGTAAGAGTGAGTGAGTGATTCTGTAAAAATAATTTCAAGCTAGGAGTTTATCCTGGAATGAGGTCGCCAGATGTCAGGGGGAAAATATGTATTTCAAAAAGAAAATATAATATTGTATAATTCGAGTATACAATGTATAGCTGTGTGTGCTAGGAATGACTATCAAGTCATTTATTACGAGAGAATAGACTCGTGAAATCAACTAGCGATTTCACTTTATGCTGGCTTACTTCGCCAATTCTCTAGAGTCGAGAATTTATAGACTTTCTCAACGGTACACAGCAGAAACTAGACGCTCAAGTAGGCTGTAATATTGTACCGTTGGCCTCTGAGAAAGTTAGTTTCTCCCCTTAACATTCAAAAATAATAATAATAATAATAATAGTCAGGATCTTGGCTGAGCCAAACTCCTAGCTAGCACAACGGATTTAAGGATCAATGCCAAAAGCTGGCCTAAGTACCAGTCGTGATTTAATATAAAGAGTTGTGCTAACGTGGAGTAGCAAAACTGTATTAAATATGTGGGAAAATTAAACACGACTGTTACATTTAACAAAGCTAAAAAAAAAAAACGAACTGTAAATTTATTGAATACAAGGAAATAATGTTATGTTACATGACTCCAATTCAAATCAAAGAAAGGGAAATGCACTCACTCAAACACTCAGACAAACACCTAAATAACCGAAAAACTTAAGCCTAGGAAAACAAAAGGAAATACTAATCCGTATAGATGAGACCGAGCTGCTGCAGACGATCACCAACAGGTGGGAGCTCCGAGGATACACGCCAGTACAAGCTGAGATCTGAAATCGCTAAGAAAGTGATCACTCTAGCCTTCGCAAGGTGTACCGCGCGCACCGTGTCTACAGTCAGACTAACTCTTATTTTGAGTGCCCGACGTGAAGAGCGTGTGAAAGAGTGTGGCCTTACGTAACGGCCGGGAGCGGAAGTGAAAATTCAGAAATTATCGCTCAGAGGAATGCACCGCACGCACATAAAAACAATCACTCGCGAAAGAATGACGAAAGTTTTGACAACTCGATGCGAATACAAGCACGCGAGCGAATGGTTTGAGAGAACGAGCAAAACATCGTACATTTCATAGTAATTCGTTCCTCCTGCAAAATCACTCGATGTCACAATTTACGTTACATAATTTTACGATGTAGAAAATTCGTGACACTGCTCACTTATAACTAATAAAGGTAAGTCGAGAATCCCTATGCAAACTTGGGCAGGTCACATTTTAACACCCTGCATGGGTGTGAACACCCATGTGGCTTCAGTGTAATCTCTGGGAATCCTCAGGGAGGCCCACAGCTCGAGACACACCACAAGGTAATTCAAACACAGCCTCAGATTGCCTCTGCGGGGTCTCAAACTTCCCCCTTAACCTACAGTACATACAATATGTACTAACCCTACGCTTACGACTAATAAGGGCTATCGTCGGTGTCCTCGTTTGGGAAAGCCGTGACTGTTCATTTGTCCTCGGTGTCCTCGGTTAGGGTCGCCGTGACTGCACATTCATCATCGGTGTCCTCAGTTGGGATCGCTGTGACTATGCGCTTATGAGCTACAGTACATATGTATGTACAGACCCCAGACATATTATGTTATGTAGGGCCAACGAGTGACACGTCAGGTCTGCACCCTCATTACCACTGCCCTCTCTCTCACACGACTCAGAGATTATGGGCGTGGATTCAAACGGCGCAGGAAGGAAACTTTCCTGAATGGTGGTATGTCAACACACATTGCAGGAGTTCACAAAAGTGTCTATTTCCTGTCCCATTCCTGGCCAGAAAAAGTCAGTACAGATACAGCCTTGGGTTTTCTTTTTGCCCATTTGACCTCCTGATGGTAAACAATGACCCCATTCTAACACTGCTTGGCGGTAGTTCGCGGGAACGGCAAACTGCAGTCGAACCTCACCCTCGAGTGTTCGTGACTCACGGTAGAGCCGTCCTTGTTTGCGAAGGAACCTGGCTCGTCCACCACGTGAATACTTGATCACTTTACCCTTTTGTTTCTTCCACACAACAGCAAGGGTCGGGTCAGATTGTTGTTCTTGGACAACATCTTGACTACAAATCAGATCTTGCGGCAATGCAATAGCCACTGGGGCAACACAATTTGGAGCCTTGGCCATGGCTCGTGTTACTGGAGCCGAAGTCTGAGTAGTGACATCTACGGTGCAGCTATACTTGGCACCTGGTATATTGCCTATAATAAGGCCAAACAAAAGTTCAGGCATGACAACTGCAACTGTTGAACCTGTGTAAAAGGGAGATGCTACCTGGATACGTGCCTCAGGGAACAATCTCACTGATCCATCAATAAGCTGAACTTGGATCTGTCTGCATGTATATTCTTCAGGACGAACAAAACTCTGCCTGACAGTACAACATGAGGAAGCATTGTCTCTCAGAACACTAACAGAAACACCTCCCACAAACCCTGGCTGAACAAGGAAGGCACTGTTACCTGTGGGAGGGCCTGAGGAGGAAGTGGCCAGCCATTGATAAGGCTGCATGGCACTCAACTCTTCAAATGTGACAGGACTATATGCCTTAGAGGTTGTACCTGAACTAGGTGCATGAGGAGTTTTACTAACCATCTGGGGAGCAGGAGCATTGACGGCCTGTGGAGGAGAGTTCACCATCTGAGGGGGACTAGAGAACTGTGAGGGGAAGAAAGGTGTGCCGGTGGGAACGGCACCATCATGCGCCCGTAGGGGAATGAAGGCTGCGTTTGCCTCCTGCCTCCCATACACTGGGGCTGGTGCTGAAAAAGTTTGTCCCGGTTGTCGATTGCGTGACTGATACTGCTGGTCCTTAAGGTACTGCTGCTGCTTAGGGTACTGCTGCTGGTTAGGGTACTGCTTGTACCTCTTCAAGTCAGGTTTCTGTGTATTCTGCCAATGGTTCTTCTGCGGTTTGTTTGGACCTTGGCCATTATTCTGAGAACGGCCTTGATGCTGGGGTTCAGTCTGGGATTGCTTATCAGACTTAGCAGTATCTTTTTTATTCCATGGCTGTTGCCTACGAGTTTGGTACCCGTACGCAGTAAAGAAAGCATCATTCTTTTCCACCATTTGGGTTGCATCCTTCACTTTGGACATCTTGAGCTGGGCCATAAGCTCAGCAGGCCACGACTTTTCCAGCTGTGTGCGCAGCACGAGGTCGATCATTCCCTCTCGCGTGCTGGGAGTCTCGTCCTTCTTCATCCACTCGCCTAAGTATGCTGTGAGACGGTCAAGGAACTGAACAGCTGTCTCCTTTTCCTGGAGACGCGCCTTCATGAACTGATTCCTAGCATGATCAACAGTAAGACTGTACACTTTGATGAGTGTGGTCTTCATCATCTCATATGTGAGATTATCTTCGCGAATTCTGTGGAGAATGTTGAGGGCAGTGCTCTCAATCAGGGTAAGGAACTGAAGCCGCTTAGCTGCCTCATCCAGATCGTACAGCTTTGCCATGTCTTCGAAACGATTGCTCAATTCGCTCGCCTTCCCTGTAAGAAGGAAGCTTGAGACTTGGAGTTGCTAGAAAAGGTGCTGAGAGAGCAGTAGTGGAGCTTGGATTAGCTGCACCCGATGTGCCTGAAGCCAAGGAATCTCGCTTCAGCTTCAGCACTTCAAGCTCGTGTTTACGTTCTCGCTCTCATTCCTCGCGCTTGCCACGCTCATGTTCACGTGCTTTGTCACGCTCTCGTTCCTCGTACTCACGTTGTTCTTTTTGTTCTTTCTCATGTTTGCGTTGAATTTTCCGCTCTTCAGGGGCGGCATTCTCGCTTTGCTGCTCGTAATTGAAGCGTGATAGGACATAATCTCGAATTTCATGAGGGTTAGTAAGCCCCATATCCTTAGCTTCTTGCACGAATGCACTGGATTCCATCGTGCTTAGTTTGAGACTGAGTGACTAAAGTAAGAGTGAGTGAGTAATTTGGTAATAATTCCAAGCTAGGAGTTTATCCTGGAATGAGGTCGCCAGATGTCAAGGGGAAAATGTATAATTCAGGATGATAATGTAATATTGTATAATTGGAACATACAATGTATAGCTATGTGTGCTAGGAATGACTATATCATTTAATACGAGAGAATAGACTCGTGAAATCAAGTAGCGATTTCACTTTTATGCTGGATTACTTCGCCAATTCTCTAGAGTCGAGAATATATAGACTTTCTCAACAGTACACAGCAGAGACTAGACGCTCAAGTAGGCTGTAATATTGTACCGTTGGCCTCTGAGAAAGATACTTTCTCCCCTTAACATTAAAATAATAATAATAATAATAATCAGGATCTTGGCTGAGCCAAACTCCTAGCTAGCACAACGGATTCAAGGATTAATGCCAAAAGCTGGCCTAAGTACCAGTCGTGATTAATATAAGGAGTTGTGCTAACGTGGAGTAGCAAAAGTGTACTAAATATGTGGGGAAATTAAACACGACTGTTACATTTAACAAAGCTCAAGAAAACGAACTGTAAATTTATTGAATACAAGAAAATAAATTTACGTTACATGACTCCAATTCAAATCAAAGAAAGGGAAATGCACTCACTCAAACACTCAGACAAATAGCTAAATAACCCAAAAACTTAAGCCTAGGAAAACAAAAGGAGATACTAATCAGTATAGATGTGACCGTGCTGAAGTCGGTCACCAAGTTGGTGGGAGCTTCGGGGATTCACGCCAGTACAAGCTGAGATCTGAAATCACTAACAAAACTGATCACTCGAGCTCTCGTAAAGCACAACACGCATGCTCCGTGGCTGCAAAGCAGACTGGGTATGTATCTGAGTGTCCAACGTGAGGAATGTGAGAAAAGGGTGTGGCCAATTAACGGCCGGGAGGCGGAAGCGATAATTCAGAAGTTATCGCTCAGAGGAATGCACCGTCTGCACATAAAAAGAATCACTCACGAAAGAATGACGAAAGTTTTGACAACTTCATGCGAATATAAGTACGCGAGCGGACGGTTGAGAGAATGAGTGAAATCTTGTGCATTTCATAATCATTCGTTCCTTCCGCAAAATCACTTGATGTCACAATATACGTTACATAATTTTACGATGTAGAAAATTCGTGACAAGGGCCTCCCAATCCGCATCTCCAAAGTGCCACAGATGACGTTTCTTTGGAGTGTCCCCAGGCCTTACCAGAGCGATAGGAAAGGTTCAGATAATAAGGGTATGATTGGAAGAGCTCAACAGAGAGAAAAGATTAACAGTGTAAGCAGAATGATTAGTTGTAAGGAAGAGGTCAAGTATGTTGGAGCTCTCTCTGAGGAGGTCAGGGATATGGGTAGGGTGCTTTACAAGCTGCTGTAGGTCACTAAGGATAGAAAAGGTGTAGGCTTGTTCACCAGGTAGATCAGTGAAAGGAGAGGAGAGCCAAATGGTGGAGAACATTGAAATCTCCTAGAATGGAGATTTCAGAGAAAGGAGAAATGGACATAATGTGTTCCATTGTAAAAGTAAGACAGTCAAAGAATTTTTGATAGTAGAATTAGGCAATATGTAAACAGGGCAAATATATTTAGTCAGAGAATGACAGAAGGGCCGAAGCCAGAGAGTAGAGAATTCAGAAGAATCAAGTTCAGGATCATGAGAGCAAGACATGTCGTTGCGTACATATATACAACAGCCACCTTTGGCTTTGAAATGAGTATAAAGTAGGAGGATACAGAAAAGGGTTTCCTGTCAGTTGCTTCAGACAGCTGAGTCTCAGTTAAGAAGAGAAGGTGAGGTTTAGAGGAGAAGAGGTGGTGCTCCACAGAAAGAAAGTTAGAAGAAAGGCCGCGAGTATTGCAGAAATGAAGAAGAAGTGCGTCAGACAGTGGTTCCAGGCATGAATCATTACCGGGAGAGGGGCACATGCGCACGGACAACATTGTTATATGTAGTGAGAGCTGGGAGGAAGCCAAGGCATAGCTTGAGAGATGGAGATATGCATTGGAAGAAGGGGAATGAAGGTAAGCAGAAGGAAGACTGAGTACATGTGTATTAATGAGAGAGATGATAGGGGAATCGTGAGGCTGCAAGGTGTAGAGGTGGCATAGGTAGATTAATTTAAATACTTGGGGTCAACTGTACAAAGTAACGGAGAGTGTGGTAGAGAGGTAAAAAAGAGAGTGCAGGCTGGATGGCGTGGGTGGAGAAAGGTGAGAGGAGTGACCTGTGACAGAAGGGTCTCTGCAGAAATGGAAGCGGTTCCACTGACAAAAAGACAGGAGGCAGAGCTAGAGGTAGCAGAACTGAAGATGTTGCGTTTTTCACTAGGAGTGACGAGGTTGGATAGAATTAGAAATGATCATATTAGAGGGACAGAGCAAGTGCATCAGTTTGGGGACAAAGCTAGAGAGGCGAGACTGAGATGGTTTGGACACGTGCATAGGAGGGATGAGGAATATGTCGGGAGAAGGATTCTAGAAATGGAGCTACCGGGCAAGAGAAAGAGAGGAAGGCCAAAGAGAAGATTTGTGGAGGTAGTGAAGGAGGACATGCGGATGGTAGGTATAATAGAAGAAGACGCAGAACACAGAGTAAGATGGCGACGGGTGATCCGCTGTGGCGACCCCTAAGGGGAGAGCCGAAAGAAGAAGAAGACTCCACCATTCACCTGAGAAACTCTACCCTTCACCATTTACCTGAGAGACTCCACCCTTCACCATTTACCTGAGAGAATCCACCCTTCAGCATTTTCCTGAGATACTCCACCATTCAGCTGAGATACTCCACCACACCATTTACCTGAGACACTCCACCACACCATTTACCT